>JBBPBX010063256.1:0-20583 GCA_038048925.1 Garcialebias charrua | reverse complement strand
ACTGTGCGACTTCAAAGCCTCAAACACAAACTGTCCAAAGATCAAAAGTACAAGGATCAATATGTAAGATTCATGAGTGAAGTCATAGAAAAGGGTGATGCAGAAGAAGTGCACAATGAAGCGAAGGAAGGAGAAAAATGGTATATTCCCCACCATGGGATATATCATCCTCAAAAACCAGACAAACTCAGGGTAGTCTTCGACGCCTCAGCTAAGTACAAAGGTAACAGTCTCAATGATCATTTGCTGCCAGGCCCAGATTTGCTGAACAATCTAAATGGTGTTCTCATCAGGTTCAGAAGGCATCAAGTTGCATTGTTATGTGACATCGAGAAAATGTTCCACCAATTTCATGTGTATGAAGCAGACAGAGACTATCTAAGATTTTTATGGTGGCAAAATGGTGACCTGGAGACTGAGCCCCAAGAGTTTCGAATGAAGGTGCACCTTTTCGGCGCCACATCCTCACCAGGGTGTGCCAATTACGGATTAAGGCATCTTGCTAAAGAAAGTGAGACACGGTTTCCCCTTGCATCTCAGTTTATAATGAAGGATTTCTACGTAGATGACGGTGTAACAAGTACTGCAAGTGTCAAGGAAGCTATTCAGCTTGCTCAGGAGGCTCAGATGCTCTGTGCGTCAGGTGGCCTCAGACTACACAAGTTTGTAAGTAATGACAAAACAGTGTTAGAAAGCATTCCAGCATCTGAACGTGCATCTCCACAGCAAGCGTGTGACATAGCATTTAATGACTCTAAACTTGAAAGAGCGCTAGGCATTCACTGGCACATTGACTCAGATACACTCAGGTTTTGCTTTCGTCCCAACGACCAACCTGCGACAAGACGTGGCATCCTATCTATGGTGGCATCTCTTTATGACCCATTGGGATTTATCTCCCCCTTTGTACTCAAAGGAAAAAGAGTACTTCAAGAGACATGCAAACAAGGCACAAGCTGGGATGATTCCCTTCCCAGTGATCTAAGGTCAGTGTGGGATAACTGGAAAGGTGACTTAGAAAACTTAGAGAAAATCACAATACCACGCTGTTATGTTCCTAAAGACTTTGGTCAAACGGTGAGAATGGAGTTGCATCATTTTTCTGATGCAAGCTCATATGGTTATGGTCAGTGTTCTTACTTAAGACATGTAAACAAAGATGATAAGGTGCATTGTGCTTTAGTTACAGCAAAGAGCAGAGTTGCTCCCATTAAGGTAACAACAATACCAAGACTTGAACTGACAGCTGCTGTTATCTCCATTACTGTGAGCAATATGTTAAAATATGAACTTGGACTGACCCAGATAGATGAGTATTTCTGGACAGACTCCAAAGTAGTGTTAGGCTACATTAATAACGAAGCACGACGTTTTCACACATTTGTCTCCAACAGAGTTGAAAAGATAAGGCTCAACAGCTCCCCACAGCAGTGGAGATATGTCTCTTCTGAGCAAAATCCTGCGGACATTGCCTCCAGAGGTTCAAGCGTACATGAGCTCATAACATCAGGCTGGTTCAAAGGGCCACAGTTTCTGTGGGACAAGGAAATACCTCCCGCTGTAGACATTGACACGAACGTACCACTTGGAGATCCAGAGGTTAAAAGGATAAATGCACTGAACACGCTCACAACGGAGAAGAAAGGTTTATCAGACAGGTTAACAAAGTTTTCCTCATGGTACAAAGTCACTCAAGCCATCGCTCGTCTCCTTCGCTGTGTCAAGAGAGATAAAACAACAGGCCACAGTACAGTAAAAGAAAGACAAAAGGCACAATGCATTATTCTACAGGATGTACAAGCAAGTGAATACGCAGAGGAGATAAAGATGCTCAAACATGGAAAGGCACTTCCTCACAAAAGCAAACTGTTTCAAATGGACACTTTTCTTGATAGTGATGGACTCCTTAAGGTGGGAGGAAGGCTCAAAAATGCTTCATTCTCTTCCACACTGAAACATCCAGTGATAGTTCCAAAAGGTCACCATGTCACTCAGCTAATAATAGCTCATTTCCACAATAAAGTGCAACACCAAGGGAAAGGACTTACAATCAATGAGATCAGATCAAATGGATTTTGGATTCCAGGCATCAACAAAGCAATAGCAAATTTTATACACCAATGTGTAAGGTGTCGCAGACTCAGAAGAGGCACAGAGGAGCAGAAAATGTCTGATCTTCCAACAGAGCGTTTAGATCCATCTCCGCCATTTACATTTTGTGGAATGGACTGTTTTGGTCCCTTTCCAACCAACCAAGCTCGCAAAGTGCACAAGCGTTATGGACTCCTTTTTACATGCCTTTGCTGCAGGGCAGTGCACATCGAGATGTTAGACAACATGACTACAGATGCCTTTATCAATGCTCTCCGATGTTTTATAGCTATAAGAGGAGCAGTCAGAGAGATAAGGTGCGATCAAGGAAGTAACTTTGTCGGAGCTAAAAACGAACTGCAAGAAGCTTTAAAACAAGTGGACTCTAACCGCATCACCACATTTCTTGCAGAGAAACAGTGTGACTTCAAAATGCACACTCCTCATTCAAGCCATACAGGAGGTGTATGGGAAAGGCAAATCAGGACAGTTCGAAACATTCTGCGCTCAACAGCTTTACTTGCATCAGGCAGAATGGATGACACATCATTAAGGACATTCTTTTACGAGGCAATGGCGATTGTGAACAGCAGGCCTCTTACAGTGGACAACCTAAGTGACCCAAACAGCCCAGAGCCTCTGACCCCAAATCACCTGCTTACTATGAAAACAACAGCAGCTCTGCCCCCTCCAGGTAAATTCATCAAAGAGGACATTTACATGCGTAAAAGGTGGCGGCAGGTGCAGTATTTGGCAGAACAGTTTTGGTCACGTTGGAAAAGAGAGTACCTCTCCACCATCGCAACAAGGCAGAAATGGCACACTCCAAAGAGAAATTTGAAAGTTGGGGATGTTGTCATGGAGAAGATGGATGATTTACCCCGCAATGAATGGAGATTAGCGCGGGTAGTAGACACAGTGACTGACAAAGATGGACTAGTAAGAAAGGTAAAGATTCGCTTTGGAGAAAGGAAGATTGAGAAAGGACAATGTTCCAGTAAGCCTTCTATAGTGGAACGCCGGGTGCAGAAACTGGTTCTGCTATTAGAGACTAATTAACTACATTCTGCAATGTAATGTTCATTTTTTCTTATCGATTGTTGTTTCATAGAGTTCTAAGGTTACAGGTCATTTCTTCTTTAGGAAATCATTATCGCTCCATTTGTTTAAACTAATGATTTGGTGGGAGTGTAAATGACCTAATATTTATTTGTCATTGTTTAATAAGTGTTCACTATTCTGTTGCATCAATGATGCAACTAATGCTTTTATTTTGAAAGTCACAGAATGACAAGGTGTCACAAACTGTACAGAAGAACCGCAACGTCCAGAGAGGAGGAGTGCTCCGCTGTTAAAAGAAATATAAGTTATGTTAAGCTGCAAACGATTAGCACCTGGTTGATGAGGGAACAAGGTTGGTGTTGGAGTTTTGTTGTATAAATGTATATACTGTAATTAATTATATTTCACGAGTATTGTCTACTGGTTGTTACTAAGGGCAACGGTTGTTTTGCCCACTAGATGGTGCTCATGTCGTTGCTACTAAGAGTAACGGTTATGCTGTAACGGTTATGTTTTTGCCCACCAGAAGGTGTTCATGTCATTTAGTAATTTAGTCATGTTTAGTAATACAAAAGGTTACAAGTTTTAATGTTTTATGTTATGTAAAATTCACAAAAGGTCGCAACATGGTATGGTTTATTTTATTTTATTGTACATGTAAGGTGAAAGGCAACATACTGTTTTGAGTTACTGATGTTATTTTTATTTTTTATTTTTTGTAGCTCTTACGGTGTGTTCACATGCAAGGCAGTAAATTAAAGGAATTGTGAACCATCAGTTTGAGAGACCAATCTTTTCAACCGGGACGCTACACATTCAAACTCAAGAAGTAAAAGGAGGAACTTCACGCGTTCGGAGATCTGCTCTCAGTCGCGCTGTGGCTACCCCCCCCCACCCCCGCAAGTGTCGGATGGTCAAATATCTTTAATTCTAGTGTACTGTGTTACATTATAGTTTCACTTATTCAGAAGAGCCGTGGCGCACCGCTACCCTTCTTGCCTTATATTGTTTTGCTGACTCCTCGTCAACCATCCTTCTTGCATTTGGGTCCATTCAGCTACACACTACATGACAATAACATCATATTATAAAGTGTATAGACTTTAAATGTCAGTACTGTATATTCTGTAGGCTCTCTGGTGAGTTCTCCATTCTTGTGAACTTGATGTTGTTCAGCTCTGCAGCCTTTGGGAGCGTGGTGTAGCAACACCAACTAAGAACAGAGGAAGAACAATCATAGTGAGCTAAATGGAAGTACAGTGAAGTCTACTGGACAGAGTTGGAGAATTCACCACAAGAAGCACAGCTGCTTCAGGATATGCCATGTCCTATATGACTGAGGATCTATACCAACAAAAATCACTAAAAAGAGCAATTTGACACTTTTGCAGGCAGGAAAACAAAGACAGGATGGGGACTGCACATCAGCTGAACCTTCAAAATAAAATGCACTGACCATCTGCTACAAATAAAACAGAATAAAAAATGAATAATCATATGCACCATTCTCAGAAGAATTAAAGAAAAACTAACGTGCAATGGGTTTTGCCAATTTACTTTTGATTAGCAACAATCTCGGTGGCCCACTCAAGTGAAATGAATACATAGAAATGACTGTGGATTTATGGGGTATATTCTGTAAACAGTGCTGCTAGCAAATGGGCTGATGTCAGTGGGCAATAAAGAAAATAATACAGAAAAATAAATGCCCTAATGTACAGCTAAGCATATTAAAGCATGAGCAATCTTAAAATGTAATACAGTATTTAATATAATGCAAAATAATACTAAATGGCTGTACTTTCCGCTGTACACGTCATACCTCCGTATGTCGCATCAGTCCAAAAATGTCTAAATGGAAAGAAAAAAAAAATATATGCAGTATATACGTTGCTTCACTGTGTAAGTCGCATCTATTATGCGTCACTGCTGACCACCCAGAAACGTGGGCCGGTGTTGTGGCAAAAATCGGTTGGCTGCCAAAATGTCGGCCTCGGGAGCATTCATGGAAGGTCTTTAACAAGAGTTTAACAAGATTAACACTTAAAAACGTTGGTTACGTTTTGTAACCCCAGATTCTATGAGTGTAAGCGTAGCCCTTTAAAGCTGTGCTTATTGGGTTTATCCCTTGCACTTTGCACCAGACACTGAAGACTTCTAGTCCACGCCCACCTGCTGTGGGCCCTGCCCTGGTCCACTATAAGAACGCCCCTGGACCTGTGCTCAGCTCCCAAAGGCAATACCTTTTTCTTCAGCCATTTGAGAGCCGGTGAGGCCCCAGTTTTAAAGGGCTACGCTTACACTCATAGAATCTGGGGTTACAATACGTAACCAACGTTCTATTTGGTGTAAGCTCTGCCCTTTAAAGCTGCGCTTATTGGGTTTAAAGGCTGAGCAGGATATGGTCCATGCCTCACTGGGTCTGACTGGGAAACATAACACACTAGCAACCGCCAACACCTCAACAAGCATAATGACGCACCATCAATCGAAGCAGAAGGTGCATATGAATAACAGGTGTGCAAACCTCAGTACCTGATGTTAGCTGAATAAATGTTTATTCATAACAAGGTCAAGGAATATTACCAAGGAGGATTATTTCTGATGAGTCTTGTCTTGAAGTTTGGCGCTAAGCTGGTCATTGGGCGCTGGCGGTGAGATTTGTTTGCCGACATGTTTAGCCGCTCTTAATCCAAAAACCACTGACAGGCTGGGCTCCAGCGGGTAGACAGCGGGAAAAGTCTGGTCCATGTGCACTTGGACCTTTGTGATGGGCACAAAGGATGACACGGGGGCTCTCAATTTCAGGGGCTCGTTGGCCGCGCTCTACAGCAGAGTGGACATGTCTGAGACACAAGGCCAGACCGGTTCCGCCTGGCCGCTGTGTTTTGCGGCGAATCTTCCCACCAGTAACGAGGATGTGGCCTAGGTGGTGCTTTCAGGGACCTTCTGCCCGCAGACGTCCGTAGCCCACCTGGTGATGACGGGGAGGACGTGGAGTAAGGTGGAGTGTGAGCCCTACGCGCCCGGCGCATCCGTCGGAGGCGGCGTCGAGTCCACGGCCCCTGGTGACAGTGCTCGACTGCTGGTCGGTCCGGCTTCAGAGCACGGGGAGGGCACCGGGTCCAGTCCCCCGGCCAGGCAGGGTGGACCACTTGTGTCAGCCATTTCGGCTCCCTCGGTGGAAGACAAGGACGGTCCCACACATTCCAAAGGACAGGGCGGGACGCGACTGCTAGCTCTCGCCGGGAGGAGAAGGACGGGTGAGGTCGGTTCCGAGCCTCCAGGGGACGGTCCGCCGTCGCTAGCTGCTTCCGAAGACGTGTACACGGCTAGTTCCTGGAGCCACGTGCAGGTTGCCATTTCTTCCCTCGGCTGACACTCTTCCTCCGTGGAGGAAGAGGCCGAACCGGCGCCGCTTTTCCTCCTGCGTCAAGCGTGAGCAGGCCGGACAGGAGGGGTGTTGATCCATGGCCTGGTGAGCATGTGAGGCTCTGAGGCATCCCTCACAGAGTGGGTGCAGGTCTGTCAACAGGATGAAACCTGAGTCGCATCCTGGGCAGGTCTTGAAGGTCTTTCTGGAAGACATGATGAAGAAAGTGTTGTAGAAGATCGTATTGTGTCGTAGCTGAAGAAAAAATGGGAGCTGAGCACCGGTCCAGGGACGTTCTTATAGTGGACCGGGGCAGGGCCCATAGCAGGTGGGCGTGGACTAGAAGTCTTCAGTGTCTGGTGTGAAGCGTGAGAGATAAACCCAATAAGCACAGCTTTAAAGGGCGGAGCTTACACGAAATAGAACAATTATTTGTTTGCTTGACATTATAGCAAATGTGTGTCAGTTTAACTTTTCCTTAATAAATGCACTTTAATGGTCAAATCAGCTGCATTTTGCCTGGGCAGTGCGGTGAAATGCAGTAGATTTGGCATTTGTTCCAAGAGTTCTGGATCGAGACGAAGGCGGCTTTATATGGCAAGCCAAGTGTCTCATTAATAGCCACATTTATCTATTAATGAGACACATGGCATGACAAATTAGTCAAGGGCCCTCTAGCGGCTGAAAATGGTAGTGTTCATTATTTTCCATGTCAGAATGAATGAAATCGTCAGATCGCAGCCAAAAACTGGATTTTAATATGGGGGGGGGGAATAAAACGTATATTAGTCACTTTGATGTATAAGTCGCAGTACTTGCAAATTTATGCAAAAAGGTGCAACTTTTATGCTGACAAATACGGTATATTTACTAGTATTGTTTCAAGGCAGACATAGTAAAAATAATATTACAATAAACATAGCATTTAGGTACCTTCATTGTTTTCCAATAGATCAAATCAATGTTTGCTGTTTTACTGAGAAACCAACTTCAAACCAATAAATGGTCAACCCACAATGTGTGCACAGTTTCAACATAAAAGCATGCATTTATCATGATACATAAGCATATTTTGTATACTTGTTTAAGCGAAGATGTTTAGTAGGGCTAAAAACCAGCTAATCGATCTGTCAGGCGTTATCTTTTAGGTTGGTGTACTGTAGCTTTTGTTCGTTTTAGCCGTGTCATCTAAAGAACCGGTGAGCTCATGAACATGAGAAACAAAAGCTCCCGTCAGTGCTCATCAGCTTGTGCAACTCGCACGAGCAGCACCCTCTTATCTGAGCTCAGCAAAAGTTCCCTCATCGATTGGATTGCTGATTGTGCGTCTGTCAGCCCACCTATCAACACCATGAACACCACCCCCTCTCCTCCCCATTCTCCCAAGGCCTCATTGATCAGCTATGGCCGGGTTCCTGCCCACTGATCAGTCAGCTTGATGTCTTTTGTGCCTGGGTGAAGTGAATAAACTATTAGGCTAATCAAACGGGAAGTGACGGGGCCAGGAGAGCCGCTACGTGGCCCTTGAATGCGAGAGTGTGAAGGACAAAGTGATGTGATGGGCAAGAGTTGATAGAAGTGATTAAGAAAATAAAAGACGAGGCAAGCAAAGACAAAGAGGGTGGAGGTATCAAACCAGCGCTGAGTAAGATCAGAAAAGGTACATAAAGGGCATAAAGTTGTAGAATAGGAAGAAAAAGGGTAGAGTCCCGCAGGTCTAGAAAGCTCCTCAGAAAAGAACGTTAGGAAATGTGCTTTTTTTTAAATTGCAAATACTGTATAGAACAAACAAGAACACAATAGAACAACACAAAACTACGGTAATTATCAAATCAAATCAACTTTATTTGTATAGCACATTTCAAAAACCATAAGGTCAACCAAAGTGCTGTACAATAACATGAAAGACAAGTCAATTAAAATGATAAAAAACATACAAAAAATAAAAATACATGTACCAGTCTTTCTACAGGTGTGTTAAAATGCCATAAGAATAAGATCATGTGTTAAAGGCCAAGGCATAAAAGTGTGTTTTTAAAAGGGATTTAAAAACAGGAAGAGAAGAGGCCTGTCTGACACTCAATGGTAAGTTGTTCCACAACCTGGGAGCAACGACAGAAAATGCTCCGTCACCTCTGAGCTTCAGCCTAGTTTTGGGGACTGTCAGCAGCAACTGATCAGCTGATCGTAGGGATTGAGGAGGACAGTAAGGTTGAAGTAGCTCAGACAAATATGGTGGGGCAAGGTTGTTCAGGCATTTAAAAACAAACAGCAAAAGTTTAAAATGAATTCTGTAGTGCACAGGGAGCCAGTGAAGGGACGCCAGGATGGGAGTGATATGCTCACGCCTACGGGTCTGAGTTAAGAGGCGAGCAGCAGAATTCTGCACGAGCTGCAGACGGGCGAGAGAGGTCTGGCTGATGCCTACATACAGTGCATTACAGTAATCAAGACGAGATGTAATAAAAGCGTGGATTAATTTCTCCAAGTCAGGTCTTGATAAGATTGGTTTCACTTTTGCAATTTGTCGAAGTTGATAAAAACTTTTCTGAACAACACTGCTGATCTGTTTATCAAATTTAAAATCAGACTCAAACTTCACCCCCAGATTGGTGACACAGTCCGTGAGATAAAATGACAGTGAGCCAAGGTCTATGCTGGAAGAAGGACAGCAACTCGGTCTAAACATCATAACTTCAGTCTTGTTCTCATTTAGACTAAGGAAGTTTAGAGAAAACCATGCCTTAACATCATTAAGGCAGTGTGTAAGTTGCTGGAGTGTATTGTTTTGTGCCAAGGGAAGATAGATCTGGCAATCATCAGCATAGAAGTGAAAAGCTATCCCATGTTTCCTAAAAATTTAACCGAGGGGGAGTAAATAAAGAGCAAATAAAAGAGGGCCAAGGATAGAGCCCTGGGGTACGCCATGTGGAAGAGGAGCAGTGTCAACACAGATGCAGCAATCAAGGGTATTACAGAACATAAAATAGTATTTTATAATGTTAAAATCAAATTGGTGCTCGAGGGTTGCAGTTCTTCAAGGGCAGTTATCATTTGAGCTTCCTTTTATGGATTCTATATAAATATTTATAGAAGATAAAAAAAATCTGGAAATTGGGCTTTTGTTGTAAATATTTGGAGGTGTGTATATGATATTTACCATAAATAATAAAAAAGTTAACATCATATAAAGATTCTGTTTTAACAAGGTCACATTTCTCCATCCCAAATAAAACGTGATTTTTTGTTAAAGTGATATTTCGATTAAAAAAAATGTGACATGGCCCTCCATAATATGTTGGTGTAACAACAATCCCAAAACAAATGAACAAGCTCTTTTTCATGATTTTTACAAAAAGTACACAGAGGATCCAAGTCCCATATCTTTTTTATCAAAAATGCTTTAACTGGATAACAATTGTGAATAATTTTGTATGAAATTTCTTTTACTTTATTATTTATTAAGTATTTCTTTGAGAGTAGCCAAGTCCATTTCCAATTTATATTTCCAAATATGTTGGACCAGTAAAATGTACAAGATGGTGAAAAGACAACGTCTCTTAAAAGAATACTTAACGTTTTGTTCGTTGTTTTCTTACTTATCAAAGGACAATCATAGTCAATATAAATGGAACCTGGACAAAACAAGGCACTGGATGATTTGGACCTGGAGGTGTAGATGATAGAAGTTTTAAAGCCCCACTGGGGATTGCGTCAAACACCACTGCATATTCTTTAGATGTAACAGGAAATTGAAAATGTGACATAAATTCAGAATAAGATAGCAAGTGACCGTTTAGATTTAACAATTGGCTTACAAGTAATATTCCTTTATCAAACCATTTTCCATTAAAAAATGTGTCTTAATTTTGTATTTATCATGCTTTTCTTTGCAACTGTGCAAATAAAGAATAATTACAACCATGAGAGTGCATAAATTATCCAGCAGTTGTGGCAAATCCATAAGCAAGTAATGTTTGAGACCTGAACACAAGGATCAGCGCCTCTCATACTCCTGAGCGGCCTCCGAATCTCAAATGGGACAGATTGATGATCATTTCCACCTCAACCTTGTCGATAACCATGTAATAATGGCGGATAAAAGTGGGGAGGGTAGACTATTGCGATAAGTGAAGCTTTAAGGATATTTTGTAGAAAGGTGACAGGGAGAGGCAAACGCACTGATGGATGAATAAACTGATAATGCATTTGCAGAATAATGGGGACAATTGACAGAAGGAAATATCCAACTAGATGGTAACCTGAAGAGGCGGCGCATAAATGCATTCATTATGAGCCAAACAATTTCAAGAAAATAATATGTAAAATGAGGTTATGCGCAAATTGTTCGGCTTGATTTTTGTCCCCTGAAAACACATCAATATTCCAGCGGAAGGTGTTTTAAGATTCAACAAATAATTTGGGCGCAGACTTGATGCCGACTCACGATAGTGGAAGCATTTCTAATCGCTCTTGTGAAAACTGAGGACATAGACAAACATTTACCCGGTTTGAAAGCCCCGGGTTTGACTGGGGATTGGTCGGTTTTCCTTTCTGCCCTCCATGTTTTCAGTCAATCGCTCCTTAGATAAAAAGAGCTTAGAAAGATTATCCCCCTGGCTTGCATGCCATTATCATTAATCAGTGTGTTATTGACTGCTCTGTCCTTTCCTGTTTCAAGTTCAGGCCTCCGTTAATCCACAGATTTTGCCCAGAAGACACACACTCGACTCTTGGAGGCTCAGTGCAGCTTGAACCACGTCCGCCCTCGCAGGCACGAATCGATCCGCGGCGAGCCCTCTCCAATCAAAACGCCCAAACATTGTGAGTGCCCATGTAAATTCCCCTCCTTACAGTATCGGGAGACTCATTTTGAAAATCTGCCACTGAGGCCAAAAGAATTTAATCTCATGATGGGTTCATTCCAAACATAACTGAATGGCAAATGGGAAAAACAACAGGAGCAAGTTCAAATTTACGAGTCCTTAATTACAGTTTACCATTGTGGGGTTATGGAACCAGTGCTAAGTGTGGAAATAAAAACAAAGGTTGGCTATTTTAACTCGTTTTTTTTAATCACAACAGTATTTTTGTACTTTGCAACAGTACTGGTATCCATGTGCACTGCACATTAAAGTAAAAGTTGTTTGTCTGATAAAAGGAGCATTAGACCTAACAACGGAATAGACACTAATCATTTCAACTGCAGTTTGTCATCAACTCTAGTTAGAATTCATTCTAGTCAAACTTGTAATGGGTCAATATTGAACAACATTTTAACTTCCTGACACCATTTTCAAAACTTGGACCTGAGTGTCGAGATATTTGGAGCCATCTCTTGTCTCCTAAAATCACACGAACTGACACATTTTAATATTGCAGCAAGAATGTATTGTTCAAGTTCAGAAGAAGTTGGTTTTCAAAGTTTTTCGAGTCCAGTCTGGTTCTTTTGGGAGAGAGAATCTGTCCTGCTGTACTGAACTGTCTTCCAATAGTCTTTCAATAATATTTCAATAGTCTTTCAATAATATTTCAATAGTCTTTCAATAATATTTCAATAGTCTTTCAATAATATTTCAATAGTCTTTCAATAATATTTCAATAGTCTTTCAATAATATTTCAATAGTCTTTCAATAATATTTCAATAGTCTTTCAATAATATTTCAATAGTCTTTCAATAATATTTCAATAGTCTTTCAATAATATTTCAATAGTCTTTCAATAATATTTCAATAGTCTTTCAATAATATTTCAATAGTCTTTCAATAATATTTCAATAGTCTTTCAATAATATTTCAATAGTCTTTCAATAATATTTCAATAGTCTTTCAATAATATTTCAATAGTCTTTCAATAATATTTCAATAGTCTTTCAATAATATTTCAATAGTCTTTCAATAATATTTCAATAGTCTTTCAATAATATTTCAATAGTCTTTCAATAATATTTCAATAGTCTTTCAATAATATTTCAATAGTCTTTCAATAATATTTCAATAGTCTTTCAATAATATTTCAATAGTCTTTCAATAATATTTCAATAGTCTTTCAATAATATTTCAATAGTCTTTCAATAATATTTCAATAGTCTTTCAATAATATTTCAATAGTCTTTCAATAATATTTCAATAGTCTTTCAATAATATTTCAATAGTCTTTCAATAATATTTCAATAGTCTTTCAATAATATTTCAATAGTCTTTCAATAATATTTCAATAGTCTTTCAATAATATTTCAATAGTCTTTCAATAATATTTCAATAGTCTTTCCAATAATCTAAAATCTAAAAAAGCTAAGTCTGGTCCTCTGGACATTCAAAAAATAAAACAAAACAAAGCAAAAAAATGTAGAAACGTTTCGTCTTTCGTCCGAAAGACTTCCTCAGTCTGAGTTGCTGTATTCAGCTCAGTCTTATAAATAGCACCCTCTCACAGTGTTACACAACCAGTTGGCTGATGACAGCCTGAAACCAGCTGCTCACATGATCAAGGAGGGCCATCAGCCTAACAATGGATCATTAGCACCCTGATGGTTGTTTGCTATTCACAGAGGGCTGAGTGATACTAGCAATAACAGCATTGTAAGAGGGAGACAGTTGAACCCGGAGGCCTCCACCTCTGTTTAATGATGGACGGTTTCTTTTCACAAAGATGGCCTCCTTTACTCCTCTCTCAAACCATCGTTCCTCTCTATCAAGGATGTGAACATCTTCATCCTTGAAAGAGTGACCGCTGGCGTGGAGATGAGTGTAGACTGCAGAGTCCTGACCTGATGATGTTGATCTTCTGTGCTGGGCCATCCTTTTGGCCAGTGGCTGTTTAGTTTCCCCGATATCTTATATCGGGGAAACTAAACAGCCACTGGCCAAAAGGATGGCCCAGCACAGAAGATCAACATCATCAGGTCAGGACTCTGCAGTCTACACTCATCTCCAGGCCAGCGGTCACTCTTTCAGGGATGAAGATGTTCACATCCTTGATAGAGAGGAACGATGGTTTGAGAGAGGAGTAAAGGAGGCCATCTTTGTGAAAAGAAACCGTCCATCATTAAACAGGGGTGGAGGCCTCCGGGTTCAACTGTCCCCCTCTTACAATGCTGTTATTGCTAGTATCACTCAGCCCTCTGTGAATAGCAAACAACCATCAGGGTGCTAATGATCCATTGTTAGGCTGATGGCCCTCCTTGATCATGTGAGCAGCTGGTTTCAGGCTGTCATCAGCCAACTGGTTGATCCACTGTGGGAGGGTGCTATTTATAAGACTGAGCTGAACACAGCAACTCAGACTGAGGAAGTCTTTCGGACGAAAGACGAAACGTTTCTACATTTTTTTTGCTTTGTTTTGTTTTATTTTTTGAATGTCCAGAGGACCAGACTTAGCTTTTTTAGATTTTTCTACCTGGATTATTGAGCATGCATCAGAGTCTTTCAATAATATTTCAATAGTCTTTCAATAATATTTCAATAGTTCTTTCAATAATATTTCAATAGTCTTTCAATAATATTTCAATAGTCTTTCAATATAAAGTTTTCATAAATTTCAATAGTCTTTCAATAATATTTCAATAGTCTTTCAATAATATTTCAATAGTCTTTCAATAATATTTCAATAGTCTTTCAATAATATTTCAATAGTCTTTCAATAATATTTCAATAGTCTTTCAATAATATTTCAATAGTCTTTCAATAATATTTCAATAGTCTTTCAATAATATTTCAATAGTCTTTCAATAATATTTCAATAGTCTTTCAATAATATTTCAATAGTCTTTCAATAATATTTCAATAATATTTCAATAGTCTTTCAATAATATTTCAATAGTCTTTCAATAATATTTCAATAGTCTTTCAATAATATTTCAATAGTCTTTCAATAATATTTCAATAGTCTTTCAATAATATTTCAATAGTCTTTCAATAATATTTCAATAGTCTTTCAATAATATTTCAATAGTCTTTCAATAATATTTCAATAGTCTTTCAATAATATTTCAATAGTCTTTCAATAATATTTCAATAGTCTTTCAATAATATTTCAATAGTCTTTCAATAATATTTCAATAGTCTTTCAATAATATTTCAATAGTATTTCAATAATATTTCAATAGTATTTCAATAATATTTCAATAGTCTTTCAATAAGGTCATGGGTATTGTGTATCTTCTGGCTGACTCTCTGTGGTGGAATCCATTATGGGTGTGTTAGTGGTGGTGTGGGTGTTCCCAGCTCCATGACGTATATACTGTACTAGAATATACATCATTGGTCCAGCTCTTCTTAAAGGCAGGTCTAATGTTACCTGCCCACTTTGCAGTGATTCAATGGACCAACTCCCCTCTTGACATCATTTCAAACTAACGACAAATCTAAAAACGACAACGTGAATGTAACTTGTAACTCAACACCGCTCATTCTCAATCAGTTCATCTGGACAGTTTCTTTTTAGCAGAAACGTTTCACCCTCACTCCAGAGGGCTTCCTCAGTCAGAGTAGTCCAAAGCACACTGAAGTTAACCCACCAAGTAAGCAACTTATGTGGACCAACCAGTTTGCTGTAGCCAAGATGGTTTCTGGGGGCGTGTCCCTCGTCGACTCCTCCCAGGCAGGCAGACATGTCCAAAGTGGTTCAAGACAAGAAAGTTAATTCTCAATAGTCCAGGTATCAAATCCGCTCATTCTCAATCAGTTCATCTGGACAGTTTCTTTTTAGCAGAAACGTTTCACCCTCACTCCAGAGGGCTTCCTCAGTCAGAGTAGTCCAAAGCACACTGAAGTTAACCCACCAAGTAAGCAACTTATGTGGACCAACCAGTTTGCTGTAGCCAAGATGGTTTCTGGGGGCGTGTCCCTCGTCGACTCCTCCCAGGCAGGCAGACATGTCCAAAGTGGTTCTTGTCTTGAACCACTTTGGACATGTCTGCCTGCCTGGGAGGAGTCGACGAGGGACACGCCCCCAGAAACCATCTTGGCTACAGCAAACTGGTTGGTCCACATAAGTTGCTTACTTGGTGGGTTAACTTCAGTGTGCTTTGGACTACTCTGACTGAGGAAGCCCTCTGGAGTGAGGGTGAAACGTTTCTGCTAAAAAGAAACTGTCCAGATGAACTGATTGAGAATGAGCGGATTTGATACCTGGACTATTGAGAATTAACTTTCTTGTAACTCAACACATTATAGAAATGTAGAAAGTACAGATACTTCATGTAAAATGTAGTGGAGTAAAAGTAAAAGTACCCACATTTAATTCAACTGTACTTAAGTAAAGATACATGAAAAATGTATTTAAGTACAGTAACAAAGTATTTGTACTTAGTTACAGCCCACCACTGATGTGCAGTGGGTGTTGTGTTGAAAGTTGTTCTGTGCAAAACGGCACAGACCTAAACAGGAAAACAAACGTAAACACTGGATGCAAGACAAAGGTGTAGACAACGGCTACAGACTTCAACAGCATCAATACTACTGACTTCTTCTTCTTCTTTCGGCTGTTCTCTCTTCAGGGGTCGCCACAGCGAGTCATCCTCCTCCACCTCACTCTGTCTCCTGACACGTTTCCCTCCTCGGGGTCTTCGACTAACAGTAGCACAATTTCCGCCGGCACCCTGTTTATCAACAGCACCGGTGGCGGTCGTTGTTAACCCGAGCCTCGACTGATCCGGTATGGTTTCACTTTGATGAACTCGCATTGTGGTTTTGGCAAAAGTGTTTTACATCGGATGCCCTTCCTGACACAACCCTCACCATTTACCCGGGCTTGGGACCGGCACAATAAACTCACATTAACATTTATATATTAATATATTGTGCTTGCTGTTAAATTCATTTTAATTAAAACATGTAACTTTGTATAATTTAACATTTTAAAGAGTTTTAACAATTTTTCTAAGATTGCCATTACTCCATTACTCTTTTGAGTGTCTTGCTTCTTTCTTTCTTTTTTTCTTTACACAATGTAATAAAATGTGTCTGCTGACAAAAGACAAAATTGCCTTTTTCATAATCTGATCTGATAAATCAAACCAATGCCAGGTCCTTATTAATTTATCTTGTACATCTATCCATTTTCTTGACCCGCTTTTTTTCCCTACCGAGTTCCACAAGCTGATTCTACTGTATATCTTACTCCAGTTTGTACAAAAGTCGCCACTCCTCCACCTTGTTTGTCCCTCCTATCATTCCTAATTGTTGTATATCCAGGTATTATGAAATCCAATTGGGGCCAGGTTTCCTGAATGCAAATCAGATGAGGCTTATCTATCAAATCAGAAATGTATTTTTTAAACTCTAAACCATTACTAAGTATACTTCTTGCATTCCACTGAAGTAAAATTAACATGAAGAAGAAGGACCACCACTGCATGATGGAGGTTGAGAGGATTGTGTTTCAGTCAGTTTTTCCTTAATTGATTCCCAGCTAACATTTTTACAATTTAGATACTTTTGAGCTGCCTTCACAATTATTTGGATTTTTTCGGTTTTTCTTTGTGTTTGAGCAGTGCAATTTACAACCTCCACCATGAACAGTACAAAGTCTTCCTTTGTCATGAGTAACGTGTCGTCTTTTACCTTGCAGTTTTCTGTACAATTAGATCTTATTTTACTTTCTTCTGGTATTTTCTTTGGATGTATCATTGGTTGTGCGGGGACTTTCTTTATAGCTTCTGCATAAGTGACTCCTGTACAGTAGTGACTTTGATTTTCTGTATTTCCTCAGCTCTTTTACTTGCAACACATCCCCTATATCCTGAGCTATGTTCACCACCACCACAATTGCAGCATTTTAACGGAGTTCCTTCTTTACATTTTCCATATTCATGATCTCCGGCACATCTCCCACATTTCTGTTTCCCCTTGCATGCAGCTGCAATGTGTCCAAAATTCTGACATTTAAAGCACCGCAATGGAGGAGGAATAAACGGTCGGACATTATAACTAATATAACCCACAAACACTGGCAGACTTTTCTCCTCGAATTTTAACATGATAGAAAAACTATCACTCCATTCACCATTTCTGTTTCTTATCAGTCGTTTGGCTTCGACCACTTTTCCCCTGAAACATTAGTTTTGATCTCCTCAACTGGCACGTTGGGTGGAATACCCGAAATGACTCCGCAGACATGTTGTTTGTTATCTAGAATTTTCCCTCTCACATTTTCACCAAGAATTCTTTACATTTAGTGCTTTTTTCTTTTTGTTTAACATCTTTACAGATTATCAGTAAAGATCCATCTCTTATCACTTTAACAAGTTTCACTTTTCCAACCAGTGAGTTGATTTCTTTAGTCAGCTTGATTGGATTCAACGTGCCAAAGGACACACCCTCTTTAACAAACTTCAAGATAATTTTAAACTCTGTCACCATAACTGTTTCTTCAGCTTCTGAAACAGACGATTCTTCCTGTTGTCTTGATTTTTTCAGTTTTTGTTTAGACTTTTGAGTCTGCCATATCCCTTCCTTTTCACCGCCATCACCTCCCTCTGCCATTCCTGTACAATCACTTCCTGATAGTTCATTTCCCTCCGACATCCTTCAAACCATTCACAGCCATCTACCACGTAACACGCTGTTTGCCTCCGCCTCCGTAATTAGCCTGGCAGCGTACCATTTATGCTGCTACATACACAAGGGGCTCTAATTATTAAATAAAGTTCAGTTCTTCATAAGCATTGAGAAGCTCATCTTGCTTTTCATCAGTTTTAATGTTTTTAGGTGGTTGTCCATCAGCTGGCGTTGAAAGGTTGAAAAGTCAGGTTTTCTGTTTCCCCATTTACAGGAATGGATGAAGTATTTAGCGAGGATCAACAGGTTATTAAGTATGAGGTCAACTCTTCTGTCTCTGGGTGGTTCTAAATATTACATCCTCTCTTTTTAGTGGATGGGGAAAGAGATGTTTAGTTGAGAACCAGGCCTGAAAGTTTTCCCAAAATGTTTTAGTGTGTACACAGTAGAAGAAGAGATGGTCTGTTGTTTCAATATCGTTGTCACAAAAAGTACAGTTGTTAGCGTCGAAATTAAATCTTTGTCTTAGCAGTTCTTTGGATGGAAAAATGTTATTGAGAATTTTAAAATGTATTTCTTTAGCTTTAGGACTTAAGGGATATTTAAGGTAAGCAGTCCTCCACTTATTGACTTCAGAGTTAGAAAACAAACTCAAGATGGAGTTTCTGTTTGGACGTACAGGAAATATGTCGTTTAGATGTCGACGCAACCTTTTGTTAGAATTACTTTTATCCAAAAGGTTAACTCCATTTATTTGAAGTGTAGGTAAATGGAGGTTAGCCGTTTCAGTGCTTATATTTTGGACCATGCATTTGACTGCAGTAGGGATTGAGTTTATTACAGTTTATTACGGAGAAAATGAGCAGTTCAAATTATATAGTGTGGAGAAATCTTCATAAGACAACCAGCTTCCATTGTCCTTTAGAAGATGTTTTATGGACCAAATGCCTTTTTCCATCCAGCGATCCAAATACAGCGATTTATTTCTATGTAGCATATCTATTATTCCAGATCGGAGTTTGGTGGGGAGTAAAATTGTGTGAGTACATGAGTTTCCAACATAACACCTGCTTGTGAAAGTCAGCTAGCTTCACGGGGAGTTTAACAACATTAAAGTCACATTTGAGAACAAAGTCTATACCACCAACTTTTTTAAACAAACCTTTGGGAAGACAATACCATATACTATTTCCATTCATTAAAAAAGATTTCAGCCAGTTTATTTTTAAGACAGCATTTAAACATTCAAAGTCAATTGTTTGAAAACCACCATCTTTAAAATCTTTTACCATGTTTGCTTTTTTTAAGTAGTGGGCTCGATTTTTCCAGATGAAGTTGAAGTTTAGTTGATTTATGGCTTTAATATATTTATTAGGTATGGCCATCGAATAAGCCGGATAAATACAACGAGACAGTGATTCCATTTTAGTTAGGTAGGTTCTCCCGAATAGCGTTAGATCTCTTTGATTCCATCCGTTTAACTGAGATTTGCAGTTCTGGATTTTATTCTCTATGTTAAGAGTATCACTGAGTTTAGTATCTTTAGTTATTACCATTCCAAGATATTTCACTGAGGATTTGATGGGAATACCATATGCTTCTGTTAGATTAGTGTTATGAATCGCCATCAGTTCACATTTCTGTAGATTCAAAGTTAGACCTGATGCTTTTGAAAATGTATTAATTAATTCAATGATTTTAGGAGTTTGATCTAGATTCTTCAAAAAGATTGTGGTGTCGTCAGCTAGTTGGCTGATTATAATTTGGTCATCAAAAATGTTCAATTTTGGAATGTTTGAGTTTTTTATGAAGATAGCCAACACTTCAACAGCCAGGATGAAGAGGAATGGAGAAATATTGCAGCCCTGTTTTACTCCTCTATTAATAATAATAATAATAATAATAATAATGAATTCAATTTATAACGCACTTTTCATTAATGAAAATCTCAAAGTGCTACAAGGAGCAACAGAATTAAATGTCAATAAAACAAATAATAAAACAATTAAAATCAATAACAATATCAGCTAAGATCAAAAGTAGAATCATGAGGAGGTAGAGTATGCTTGGTCGAAAAGAAAGGTCTTCAAGTCGCTCTTAAAGTCAACCACAGACTGTGGGGCTCTTAGACAGTCAGGAAGAGAGTTCCACAGGCGGGGGGCAGCCACACTGAAAGCCCGGTCTCCCATGGTCCTTAATTTGGTTCTCGGAATGTGAAGGAGATTGCTGTTCTGTGACCGCAGCGAGCGGGTGGATGAGTATGGAACAAGAATATACAAGAATATACAAGAATATAATATATATATTAATGGCAAAACGAGGAGAGGTGCCATGTTGAAGGGCAGTGTCATTATAAAAGATTTCTATAATTTTACAAAAATTTGACCCAAAAGCCAAATAAGTGTAAGACTGAATAGAAACTGATGCTCCAACATGTCAAAGGCTTTGTAGAAGTCTAAGAAAAGAATGAAGCCTTTGTCCTCAATCAGATCATTGTACTCGAGTAAATCTTAGACGAGTCTAATGTTGTCGTGAATTGATCTTTTAGACATAAA
>JBBPBX010063255.1:0-20584 GCA_038048925.1 Garcialebias charrua | reverse complement strand
TTAAAGCTGCACTATGTAACTTTGTAATGCAGTCTGTAACTTTTCTAACAATATATTTTTAACATATTTCTTCACTCTGTCACTATCTACTGACAGACTGATGTTAGACAAAGTAATCTCTGAAAAAAACTATAGTCCCCTTGCTTCTCTATCAGCATTTATAAAAACACTAAAAACACAGAGTGACCCGGACAATGACCAGCCAATAAAAACAGAGTTGTTTGTCACGCCCCAACCCACGCCCCCGCCTGTCCCAGCCCCAGCGCTGCGCACGTTCTCATTCAAAGGATTGCAAAGCGATGCAGGACTGATTTGTATGTGACACAAATGTATTACGTAAATGTATACTCCTGCACCAAAGGCTATTCTCCCAGCACGTTTCTGCCGCTCCATCAACCCATTAACTCCAAATGAGTTTACTGATGCCTTTAAGAGCACTGAATTTTGCTCTGCTGTCAGCCTGGACCCATCTCTACATCCTGAGGACTTCATCAGCTCCTTCTATCACACCTGCACGACGATCATGGACTCCATCGCTCCTCTCAAACAGGCATCTTCAAAAAACAGACCATCACCATGGCTCAACGAAACGACGCGAGCTCTTCGACAACGTTGCAGACAAGCAGAGCGAAAATGGAAGCGCGACCGGCTTCATGTATCTCAGGGAATACTGAGAGACTGTCTCTGTGAGTATCATAATGCTGTGAAACAGGCCAAGTCACAGTACCTCTCCAACTTAATCTCCACCAGCTCCAACCGGCCGAGGACGCTTTTCAGCACACTCCAGTCTGTCATCAATCCATCTGTCAATGTTCTGAAAACTGCCACACAGTCTACCTGCGATGACTTTCAGAGCTATTTTGTCAACAAAATAGACTCTATCAGACAGAACATTGTCAGTTCATCCAACACCATCCTGTCATGTACCTCTACAATAACCACTGCTGTTTTTGACCAGTTTGATCTCGTCTCACTGCCTCAACTCACCAAGGTGGTTCAGCAGATGAAACCAACAAACTGTTCTCTGGACATCATTCCCTCTAAAATGTTCAAACAATGCTTTGATGTAATTGGTCCTTGTGTTTTGTCATTTATCAACAGCTGTCTAACTTCAGGTTATGTGCCATCTGCTTTCAAACACGCTGTGGTCAGGCCTCTTCTAAAAAAACCAGGCCTAGATCCTACAGCTCTCTCTAATTTCAGGCCAGTTTCCCATCTGTCATTTCTATCAAAGGTCCTAGAAAAGATTGTTTTTATTCAACTTCAATCTTTTCTAGAACTCAACAACCTGTTTGAAAAATTTCAGTCAGGTTTTCGAGCTCGTCACAGCACTGAATCTGCACTGCTCAAAGTACAGAATGACATTCTTCTGTCCCTGGATGCAAAAAACCCTGCTCTGCTGGTGATGTTAGACCTCTCAGCAGCTTTTGACACCGTCGACCATCAGGTACTAATCAACCGCTTGTCTCAGCAGGTTGGCCTCCAGGGAGCTGTGCTTGAATGGTTCAAATCTTACCTGTCTGGGAGAACTTTTTCTGTCATGATAGGCGATCTGTCCTCCTCTTCATCAACCCCTCTGACCTCCGGCGTACCACAGGGATCTATTCTAGGGCCAGTCCTCTTCTCTCTTTACATGCTGCCATTAGGATCAATCATCACACGTCATAACCTGTCTTTTCACATGTATGCAGACGATTTACAAATCTATCTGCCAGTCACTCCCAACCCCTCACTCAGTTCAAACACTCTTGTCAACTGCTTAAATGACATTAAGCACTGGCTCTCTCAAAACTTCCTCCACCTAAACACAGATAAAACTGAATGCATTTTGTTTGGTGCACCTGATGACACCAGCAACATCCTTCCCAGTCCCAGTGTTGGTTTTCCCCTCCCCCACTTCAACTCGGTGGTCAGAAATCTTGGAGTGCAGCTTGACTCCAATTTAAAGTTTGATAAACAGATCAGTTCTGTTGTCAAGACCAGCTTCTTTCAGCTCCGTCTGCTCTCCAAAGTCAAGTCATTTCTTAGTCGTGGTGATCTGGAGAAGGCCATCCATGCCTTTGTGACCTCCAGACTTGATTATTGTAATGCTTTGTATCTTGGCATTAATCAATCCTCCATCTCCCGTTTACAGCTTGTACAGAACTCTGCCGCGCGCTTTTTGACCAACACACGAAAATATGAACACATCACTCCTGTCCTGTCCTCTCTACACTGGCTCCCAGTTCAGTTCAGGATACAGTTCAAGTTGCTGCTGTTTGTCTTCAAAGCTCTGAATGGACTTGCTCCTCTGTACATCTCAGAACTTCTGAAAGTCCATCAGCCTGGCAGAGCTTTACGATCTGCCAGTCAACACCTGCTGGAGGTGCCTCGCTCGAGGTACAAGCAATGGGGAGACCGGTCATTTTCTGTCGCCGGCCCAAAAGCCTGGAACAGCCTCCCCCTTGAGCTGCGTGCCACCTCCGATCCGACTCTGTTCAAAACCAAACTGAAGACCCACTTGTTCAAAAAAGCTTTCAGTGTGTAACTTTTATTATTTTGTATTTTAGTATGTAGCATCTTTATTTCAATTGCATTTTTATTTCCACTTGTTCAAAAAAGCTTTCTGTATGTAACTTTTATTACTTGTGTTATTTTAGTATGTAGCATTTTTTATTTCCATTGCCTTCTTTTATCGCTGTGGTTTCTTATTCTATTTTCATTGATTTATTGTTCCCGTTTATTCTTCTTTTTATCCTGTTAAGCACCTTGGTCAATGCAAGGCATTGTGGAAGGTGCTATACAAATAAAGTTTATTATTATATTATTATTATTATTAAATATCCCTTCTTCATCCCAGAGCTGGACTTTTGTTTTGTTTTTTTGCCAAAAGTCAAGTGATCGCTTCATCCTTCACTGACAGGAATGAGGAAGTCACGAGCGAATTAAATCATGTCCAACGTTGCTGCGTGAAGCTCTGCTGATTTCTGCTGGTTTTTGTGTTGTAGGACCAGTGATTCATGGTTTTATTATATTTTTTAGAACGTTTTATTAACATATAATCACAGAACTTTGCAGCGCTGAGACAGGACATGCAGAGGAGGTGGAGCATTCCAGACATTCCAGATCCACTGACAGAAACGAGGAAGTCACGAGCGAATTAAATCATGTCCAACGTTGCTGCGTGAAGCTCTGCTGATTTCAGGGTGTTTTTGTGTTGTAGGACCAGTGATTCATGGTTTTATTTTATTTTTTTAGAACGTTTTATTAACATATAATCACAGAATATTGAAGCGGCTCCGAGCGGACATTCAGCAGGAGGCGGAGCTGCAGAACTCAAGTTCAACAGAGAACGGACTGTGGCTCCCCCTCAGAGTCATATATGGCTCTGAGGGGGAGGGAGCAGAATGCTTTTACCTGCTGAAAATATTTCTAAGTCCCAGCGTTCTCCAGAAATTACATAGTGAACCTTTAAGCTTTGACTGTTTATAGTTATTAACGGTCGGTGGACGCTGGCAGCCTAGAGGGCAGAGGATCAGAGCTGAGGGTTTTTTTGTCCTTTCATGGCCATCAAAGCACATTAAATCCCTGCTTCTGCCTGTATTCTGCATTATTCAGACACAGGCCCTGCTCTGACATGTCTGCTTTGGGCTCTCACCTGTTCGTCGGTCGCACGCGTCCGCTGTGTGCAGCGGCTGAATGAACGTCCATTTGGGCAATGGATCACTGCCTGGCAGTACCGTAGTCCCATCTGAAGCTTAACTGAACGTTTTTTTTTTTTTACCACTTTCAAGGCCGGTCAGCGCGCGGTCAAATGGCCACATGCGGCTGGTGATAGTATGGCAAGCCATGTTGCTATATAATTGGATTTTATGGCAAGCCATTTTGCCATATAACTGGATTGTCAGCTGACACAATCAAAAGCCCGACACCGACCCGACCCGCCCATCCAGCATATTATTGTGGCCTGGCCCAAATTTGGGTCGGGCCGGGCTTCGGGCCTGGGTTAGAAATGACAACTCTACTGAATGTCCAGGTCTAAAAACATAGATGTTGAATAATAATTGTTCAAATCTGCCCTTGTTCATGTCAAAAGCATAGTCTGGAGGATTAAATCATAAACGTGGGTATGGCTGCAGAAGTGGGTGGAAGTGGGAAACAAAATAATGTGCGCAGCCTAGAGTACAATCATGCGAAAATAAGCTGTGATTTTTAAACCTCTGCTCGCTGGTTTGTTGGTTACAAACAGAGTTTAGTGACATACATTAAACTTTGATTTGTTTTTTTGTGCCAGTAACACAGAAAATGTTGTTTACAAGCCCGCGCTTTGAAAAACCTTCATAAAAACAACCTGCAGTGATTTCTGTCAAACCAGCAGGTTTGTGTTCCAGTTTGGTTCAGGACGGTCGTCTTATCTTTAAACAGACGTGGAATCAAACCGCCGGGCACTTTACAATATTCACAAACAACATTGTTGATCAGACTACAGAAACCAGTCTGATCCGCTGGGATCCAGCTGCTCTCTGACTCTGGGTCGCATGTGAGCCAGTCGGCCCTCACGTCTGCTGTGACGGACAGAAATGATTCTACTTGTTGACAAGGACGCTTTATTAAAGCGCTTTCATGTGGAACGCCAGAGCAGGAATCTGAGCGCTGAACTCGCTGCTGCTGCTGCACAGATGTTGAATCTGTTCTTCACTCCCTCCTTTTTTACGAAACGCGGAGGATAAACTGCAGCTTTAAGCCACTTTATGTCTTCATTTGTTCTTCTTTTCCCCTTTTTGCCGTTTAAGTTTCCACTTAGGACATGTTTTCTGGGCCGAGCGCCGCCTGCTTTGAAGTGTGCGTCTGTGAGTGGTTAGAGGAGCGGCGGTGAGAGTTATTTTTTGGTTTTTAAAGGAGGGAGGGAGCAGCCAGGAGTTGGTTTTATCCAAAACAGCTGCTCGGGCTCTGCTCTTAGCATGGGTTTGTAATCCAAATCCCACGTCAAAGCCCGCTCCCCATTAAGTGATTTGCTCGTTAGTTAATTCACCTCAACTCATTCGAGAAGGTTAGAGGATTATATCTGGGGGTGTGGTGATCACTCCTGCATGTGTGGGTGACATGACGTGTAATAAAGGCCTTAATGAAGACGAGTGACCTCCGACAGCGCTGTGGTTTTCACAAACTTCCCTCGTTTGAAGGAGAAATAAAAAGTGTTTTTAAGCTAATAGTAGTCTAATGAAAAGCATAAAATAAGCTTGTTGAGAAATTTTCACAAGTCAGAAATTTCATCCTAACTCAAATTTAGGGCAAAGTGAAAAAAAATCACATCCGGTGTTTTTGACACCCCTCCCCCCGCCTGCTCTCGCTCCCAGGTATGATGTAGGTCAGGCCACGGTTGTCCCTCATACAGTATTGTGTAGCTTCATTTATATTGTAAACAAAAAACATTTCATCACATCAAACTGATAATTAAGTTACATTTGGTCATAATTACCTCAACACCTTTTTTATATTGCTGATTTGTAAAAAAACAAACAAACAAAACAATTTGATACTTAGATCCTCCTAAAATGAGCAGTTCCAGAGATATGATATACAGTTATAAAATCACAATAATTTATTAACATTTCTGAATACTGTACTTTTGTAGGTTATTCTAATTAGGGTATTTTTTCTACTAAACACTTTGAGACTTAACCTTCAGTTTGATGTGATGGGTCACAGATAAACACAGAACCCCTGGGACAATATGAAGCTATTAGCCGCTGCATGCTAACGTTAGCATGTGGCGGCTAATGCACGGCTATTCGTATTTCCAGGATAGAAATGCCCATTAATGCACTAAATCACCAAACTGTTTTTGACAAACTAAAGTGATATGGGGGGGGAATCAATTCTTACCATTCCACGTTGCAAACTCTGTCATTGGGCTCGTTGTGTTGTAGGCCATGATCCTCCTCATCCTCAGAATCTGAAGTATTTACATCAGAATTCTGAGATCAAGCTGTCGGTTCAGGTTCAAACTGGGTGTTCCTGCATTTCTTCGGATTCAAAAAAGTCTTCTGCTTTCATTTTAAGTGACAGACAGGAGGACATGATGATGGGTTTGTAGCTTCAGTGTTATTTGGAAGGTAGCGCGCGCCACAGAGGACAAATATGCGCCATTTCCTTCCTGACCTCCAGAAATTAATACACTTCGGAATTTAGCAGGAAAAACGTAAAAAACTACTTCTTTAAGCTACTGACTTGAAAAAAGAATACAGTACAAAGTATGTTTATGTGTGTTGTTTACTAAATTACATTCTTGTTATATCGATTTTTTGAGATTTGATTTCATTTCCTCTTTAACGTCCTCGTCCGTCTTCTCTCCTTCCCCCCCGTCAGGGATGTGTAACCCCAAGAACTACAGCGACTCCCCGGCCACGTCGAAGAGCACGGTGGAGGAGCTCCACCGCCCCATCCCCTCGCTGTTCCGCGCCCTGACGGAGGGCGAGGCCCCCATCAACATGATGGTGGTGTCCTTCCCCGTGTCCGAGGAGCTGTCGCACCACGAGAACCTCGTTTCCTTCCTCGAGTCGCTCGACAGCCAGCACCAGAACGTCTCGGTGCCCGGAAACAGCATCCACGCGAGCTACGACAATCAAGGTACCGTGGAAACAGGAAAGTTGTGCTCCCCCAAACAAGCTTTACATTCATAAATAAGAAGGTAGA
Organism: Garcialebias charrua; assembly: GCA_038048925.1. Classification (NCBI taxonomy): domain Eukaryota; kingdom Metazoa; phylum Chordata; class Actinopteri; order Cyprinodontiformes; family Rivulidae; genus Garcialebias; species Garcialebias charrua. The sequence continues at coordinate 13,909 of JBBPBX010063255.1, read as the reverse complement.
AAAAAAAACTGTTATTAACTGTTAAACAAACGAGGCAAAATTATTATTTTTGTTACATAAATAAAAAACTGTTTGTGTTTGTCCAGAAAACATCGGCCAGATCGATTCAAGATGGCCGCCACAGACAAGTGACCTTTAAAAATGTAAATTTCACAGATGTTGACCTAAAATCAGCCGTGGTAGTAGCTGAGAATCGTCCCCAATGCACATTATGCGCACTAAAAACGATCAACAGCTAACGAAAAAGACATTAGCCAACACAAAAACAGCCAAAACTGCTAGAATCTGGTGTGGTAGTAGCCGAGAGTCATTCAGAGCACATACTCTGAGCACAAACAGCTCTTTATTTATAACTGTAAGACGACTGGTGATGGGCATTCCTTCAAATAACGCTCAGCTATTTATTTTAAAATTGACTTTTCTGTTTCCTCGTCATATTGTTGAGTTAAATCTTGATACTTCCACCTCCGTGTCCAACAGGTGGGAAACGTTTGCTAAACTGTGATCGACTTTTAGGCTCCTTTGAGCATCCCGTGTTGTTTTGAGTAATATTTATTCAGAAATATAAAACATCCTAAAGGTATAAAGCTTTTTTTTTTTAACCTACCACCACTTCAAGTGAAATTAAACTGCGATGATGCTTTTATTCTGAAAGTTTCGCTGCAAGGGTATGCGCGTTAACAGTTAAAGTTGTGTCTCAGAGAAAAATATTTCAGGAATTACAAGTGAAAAACATCTGCAGCGGCGGGAACACTGTGGTTTGCTTTTGTGTTTGATCATGTTTGACCTCATTAAAGCTGTTTTGTGAACACGGCAGCTGTAATAATGCTTCTGAATAAGTGAACCAGCATGAGAAAAGGCCTTGTTTTGCCAATGAGTCATCTTTTTTTCGCTTCCCCTCGGCCATAAAACGTTTTGTCATCCAGATTTATGAGCGCCGACGTTACCTAGACGTAATAAAAGTCTTGAGCAGGCGGCTGGACGGAGCTGCAAGAGTTTCTATTTAAAGGAAGAAATATCTGGGATGAAAATGTTTCCATTTGCGGCTGTTTTGGCTCTTTCAGCCGAAACCGGAGCTGCTAACGTTCCCACAAAGCTGAGCAGTTAACTCATTACACCCACCCAAAAACACAGGCTTGTGCACTCTTCAAGTAAAAGTGGAGCCGCGCAGAGTTTAACGGTAAATACCTGTTTGGATAAACCTGCTGGATATGTGACTCATGTTGCGTGCTTATTTCTCCCCCCCCCCATCCCCCTCTTCCAGAAAACATGTGCACGGTGGTCTACTTCGACGACTGCGTGTCCATCCGTCAGTGTAAACTCTACTGTGAGTCGATGGGAGGATCAAAGTACCGCTGGTTTCACAACGCCTGCTGCCAGTGCATCGGGCCGGAGTGCGTGGACTACGGCAGCAAGGCTGTCAAGTGTTTGAACTGTATGTTCTGAAGGTGGAGGGGGGACACGTCGGTACCAAATGTCTGGGCTGCACCGGAGGACTGAGGGCAGAAGCACGCCACGACTGTTGCATGTTAGCACTCCTCTAAATATCACCCTCTCTCATCCCTACAAAATGTTTTTACTGTGCTGTTCCACTGTATATTTTTAGACATGTTTCGATACCGTGTTTATTTTTTCCTCTTTATATGAGTAATGTATTTTTGCATTTATGGTCTGCTCAGTCTCAGCCTTGTGCTGAATAAAGAAAATATTTGGTGATGTATACCACACAGTCTTATAAAAAGGCACAAGAGAGCATGCAAATGCCTCCGTCTGCGTGTTTGTTTTTTCGATCTGTGAGCAAAAAATCTCATGAAACCTCTAAAAAAAAAAGCTAAGTCTGGTCCTCTGGACATTCAAAAAAACAAAACAAAACAAAAAATTGTAGAAACGTTTCGTCTTTCATCTGAAAGACTTCTTCAGTCTGAGATCAGGGTTGCCAGATCTCCAGACCGAAAGAAGCGATCAGCTCCTTCAAAACAAGCACAAACAAGCGACTCACTCTTTCAAAAAAAGCCCAAAAAAAGCACCCCATCCCATTGTGTAAAAAAAGGCAGTTTTAAACAGTATAAACATATTTATTATGGCATTACATATAACCAGCAAAATTATACATTAAAGAACGTATTCAGTCTAAAAAATAAAAATACATTTTGCATTTTTCTCCCATCTGTGGTCGTGGTCAGATCCAGTCTTGAAGAGCACGCTCTTTCTCCCAATCTTTATTATATTTTTTTCCATATTTACCCCACTTAGAGCTCATATTAGCGTTGTCTTGTCTAGACATTTCACTAAATTCTTTAGTTTGTAGCAGGTCGCTTTTGTAAATGAGCCCTCGAGGCTCAATGAGATTTACCTGACTAAATAAAGGTTGAATGAATGAATGAATGAATAGACAAAGAATAAATAACAATGTTGCATTCGCGTGTAGTCGGATGTCCCGTGAAGAAACACGGTTTTTAATTTTAAACTCACTTTGAAAGTAATTTTCATTAATTTATCATTTTGTTTGCTAAAAACTAACATAGTTGAATGATACAAGATATATATGTTGTGTCACTATATGCTGCTCATGCTGACTCATCATTAATTGCTCGCGCTTATATAGTTTTACCGGCTCTGACTGTCGCTTGCGCCAACTGCACCTGAACGTAACATCCGCCTTGACGTAACATACGTGGAAGGGGGCGTGACAAACTACCTACCACTCGCATTACTGCTCGACTGAAAAACAAGCACAAATAAGCGACTCAATGTCCGCGAGAAGCCCAAAAAAACGCCACAAGCGGCTGATCAAATTTGAAAGCGACTCCAGGGAAAAACAAGCCCAATGCCGCTTGAAATAAGCGGACTTGGCAACTATGTCTGAGATGCTGTATTCAGCTCAGTCTTATAAATAGCACCCTCTCACAGTGGATCAACCAGTTGGCTGATGACAGCCGAAACCAGCTGCTCACATGATCAAGGAGGACCATCAGCCTAACGATGGATCGTTAGCACCCTGATGGTTGTTTGCTATTCACAGAGGGCTGAGTGATACTAGCAATAACAGCATTGTAAGAGGGGGACAGTTGAACCCGGAGGCCTCCACCCCTGTTTAATGATGGACGGTTTCTTTTCACAAAGATGGCCTCCTTTACTCCTCTCTCAAACCATCGTTCCTCTCTATCAAGGATGTGAACATCTTCATCCCTGAAAGAGTGACCGCTGGCCTGGAGATGAGTGTAGACCGCAGAGTCCTGACCTGATGATGTTGATCTTCTGTGCTGGGCCATCCTTTTGGCCAGTGGCTGTTTAGTTTCCCCGATATAAGACTGATCACAGCCCTCCTGACACTGAACAGCATACACAATATTACTCTGTTTGTGCCGGGGGACTGGATCTTTGGGATGAACCAGTCTTTGCCGTAATGTATTTTGGGGTTTAAAAGCCACTGGGACGTTGTGTTTAGAAAATAAACGTCTCAATGTCTCTGAAACTCCCGCAACATACGGAATGACCACTGGTCTGGGTCTGGGTTCCTTCTTTTCACCTGATGGCTGGCTGGAGTCCTGTTTGGGTTAGAGGGTGCTATTTATAAGACTGAGCTGAATACAGCAGCTCAGACTGAGGAAGTCTTTCGGACGAAAGACGAAACGTTTCTACAGTTTTTTTGCTTTGTTTTGTTTTTTGAATGTCCAGAGGACCAGACTTAGCTTTTTAGATTTTTCTACCTGGATTATTGAGCATGCATCAGGGTATTTCATGAAACACTGGACGCGTTTGAACGAAGCTCTGCAACTAGGCCTGTTGCGATTAACAATAAAATCAATTAATCGTATGACGTCAGATTCCTTCAATGGAAAATTATCAACCTCATTTTCATTTATCAGCTTTATCATTTCTTCGTGTCTCTCTCTTTCTACTGAAGACACTGGACGACAAAAAGCTCAACTCTAGTGCTCGTCACTGATCCCTCCCTTTCTCTTTTCTCTTTATTTTAACCATCCAAAATTGTGTGTTTTTGGATAATTAAAACAGCTAAGCTACGAGCTAAGCTAGCAGGCTGACCTCGGGGGGGGGGGACATTCTTCCGTTTAGTTTTTTTCTGCAAAAAGAAGCTGAGAACTTGTTTACTGATTTTTATATTAAAAGCTTTGTGTAACAAATGCTATGCTAAAGAGCTCAAACCACAGTGTCCGCCATTTTGAGACCCTAAAGGAATGAGAGCCAGCCCACATCAAGGGGCCTCCCTCCCATTTTTCTTAGAGACACGCTGCTCCCTCCCTCACTATCCATCCTTCGGTTCAAACAGTCTTATACTGTCATCTGTTGGTCAAAAAGAGCTACTACACTCAAAACAAATTAACCAACATTTCTTCTTAAATTTGACAATAATTACTAATGTCAAATTTCAAACAATTTTATCGTTTATCGCAATAATTTCTGAAACAATTAATAACCCATTTTACTGACAGGCCTATCTGCAACAGCTTTAACTTTTGGATTCTACCCAATATAAGATGGCTCCCACAGCTAATCAGCCTCGACAAATACATAAATGGCTGTAATGCAGATCAGTGTTACACGTATTAGGAGAAAATGTGGTGTGGTAGTAGCTGAGAGTCATACCATACACTCTGAGTGCTACAAATTGTTTTGGGTAATACTGGGATGTAAGGCAGTGAGTTTTTTTTTTTACGTCAGTTTTTAACTTTTGAATGCGTTTTATTTTTATATTTTGTGAAACAGGACTGATTCTTCGGTTTCCTTTCGGTTACTCTTATTTTGGTGTTTGACGAGTGAGGCAACGTGTCATTTCCCGGTGAAACAAAGTTGTTATTATTCCCATTCTGGCCCGCAGGTGTCTGGCTCTCAATGACGGTCCCATGCAGGCCAAGAGGAAAACACTGACCGATGCCAGTCTCTCATCCCACACACAAACACGCTTTGTGGTGCCAGTACATTTTCCAAAAATCATCAGGGTGCCTGATCACTGATTGTGTTCCCAGTTGGCATGCAGCAGAAGATTGGACAGACTCATCTTGCAGGCGCACAATGAAACCTTGTTTGTCTTTAGTGTGTGTGTGTGTGATTTTGTATCCCGACCTCGTTTCGCCACTGCAGCTGCAGACGGTGACAACAAAGCTCATCAGAGGACTAATTTGTTTTTATATGTTAGGCTGATTTGTAACTCTAAATTGTCTCTAGGTGTGAGTGAGAGAGTGAATGGTTGTCTCGTTTGTCTCTATGTGGCCCTGTGATGGACTGGAGACCTGTCCAGGGTGTACCCCACCCCTCGCACAGTGATTGCTGGACATGGGCACTGGTGACCCCCGTGACCCAAAAATGGAAGAAGGGTAAAAGTAAATGGATGGATGTTAGGCTCAGCGCCGAGTCCAACCGCAGCATTTTGGGAAAGTACACATGATTCAAAAAAAAGCAAGTGGTTTCACTACATGTTCCCCGCTGCTCCAAAACAAGTTTCTCCACGTGTAAGGACCGGATAAAACAAACTGTGGTTAGACTGGAAATGATCTCACAAATTAAAACAGTTCTCCACAGCTTTTGGTTAAGAAACCCGTTGTGCACATTTGAAATCTGCTGCCCTCCTCCAAGTGGCAAATTCAACTTTTATGAAGCTTCAGTTTCAGCTGAGATAATGCCACAAACCTAAATGAGTCAAATAAAAGATACCGTTAAATAATCAAGAACATGACTAAAGAATGACAAAAAATGAGATTTTAGGCCAAAAGGTATAGCAGTTTGTTCAAAGTAGACATAGTTTTGTATTGTAAATCACACAAACATCTTTATGGAGGCAGTTTTTTTGTAATGCACTATCAAATGCAAATTAAAGCTCTATCACTCAAAGACTAAAATACTGCTGCCTCTTTTGGGTCTGATTGTTAAAGATGGGTGAACGAAAAAGTACCGGTAATCAATTCAATCACTTTGGGGATAAAAGGAATGAGAACCATCCGTCCTGTCCACCAAACAGCTCGAAAAGTCATCTGTGAAAATGAGATTGCTGTTTTAGTTCACGCCACATGGAATTTTGTCCAAAGCTGAAGGGATTTCTAGGCTGGTGTACATTGCATCATCACTTTCTATTGAGAAGAAAAATGCCCAAAAGGTTGACCAGATACTTTTTTAATCTTCTATGGAGAAATAGAATACTACTATATATTAAAAAATCTGTGTTCTTATTAACTCTTCTAAAAATGGAGGTCTTGATTTTTTAGACTTTACTTCTTTGAATAATGTCCTTAAAATTAAATGGTTAAAAAACTTTTTAAAAAACGAGTCTTCCATGTGGAACTTTATTCCTAAATATTTATTTGATCAATTTGGAGGGATACAATTTCTATTGTTGTGTAATTATAAGGTAAACAAAATTCCTTTAAAACTTTAAAACTTCCACAAGCAAGTTCTTTTAGCATGGCTTCTGATATACAAACACAATTTTTCACCTCAACGCTACTATATGGAATAATTGTAATATTCTAGTCAAAAATAAGAGTCTTTTTCTGAAAACATGGTTTGAAAACATCATTTTAGTAAAACAGTTGATGACACCAGATGACAATTTAATGACATATAATGAATTTGTTTCTACATACAATCTAACTGTATCACATGCAGAGTTTAACATGGTTATAAAAGCCATTCCAGGTGGTGCAAAAATATAGAGGATCTTCCAATCAAAGATTGGTTTTTCTACCAAAACTTAGTGACACCCTCTGTGGAAAGTTGTGTTTTTCTTCTTCGTGTAAAAACAACACAGCTATACGGTTACTTTTTCAAAGTGAAATTGCTACAAAACCACATGTCATTTCTTACTGGAAGCAATTTGTTAGTAATGCTAATTGGAAAAGAATTTGGAGTTTACCACACACATTTTTTGTTACAAATAAAATTAAAGAAATCTCCTTAAAAATTATTCATAAGTTTTACCCTGTAAAGCATTTTTTAAGCAGATATAGATTATCAACTGCTTTATGAACACATTATCCTGGGTTTCTTTGCAAATGACAATGAACATGAAAAAGAAGTCTTTATTAACTTACGGTACTCTTAATTTTTGCTAAGTAGCCTACTACATACTTAAATGTAAATTCTCAAAGACAAGGCCGATTTTTTGTGTGTTTTTTAAGGACTTTGAAACTTATAAAAGACATTGAACACTGTGCAAACCGTAAGGCTGTTAGAACATTGTCAGCATGGTCACAGATAAATACCTAATTGTTCATTCATTCATTCAACCTGTATTTAGTCAGGTAAATCTTATTGAGCCTCATGGCTCATTTACAAAAGCGACCTGCTAAAACTAAAGAACAATGAACAGCAATGGTAGAATTTCCTTAAAGGATGTAAGTTATTTTTTAAACATATTTCTTCACTCTGCCACTATTTTATGATAGATAGATGTTTGACAAGTAATCTCTGAAAAAACTATAGTCCTCTGGCGTCTCCCGGTGGTAATAAAAGCATTTATAAAAACCCACAGTGACCAGCCGTTAACCAGCCAATAAAAACAGAGTTTTTTGAACCAGCCAATAAAAACAGAGTTTTGTTCATGTGGGTGGGGTGTCAGCTTCACACAGCTCATCCCCCGCCTGTCCCAGCCTGCAGCACTGGGAGGAGGAGGAGCTAAGGAGGCGGAGTTGCAGGTCAGCCAGAGAGCAAGGGGGAGGGAGCAGAAGGCTTTCCCTGTTCAAAATTGTTCTAAGTGTTTTGGTCATACAGAAATCGCAGATAGCAGCTAAACAATAAACAATAGAAAACTGTATTGTGTATCAGAGTCAGAGAGTCTTTATTGTCATTTGCACCGCATGTGGTACATGTGATGAAAACGAGATTATGTACACGAGGTCCCAGTTACATCCAACAACAAATGAAAGAGAAAAACAGTAATAACATCTAGAATTAACTAAGAAAAACATCAACTAGTAATACACTAAGCCTAATATAGTTGGAATAAACAGCAGCACGAACATGAGTTTGTATGAGCAGATGGTCACAGATGAACACAGATGAACACAGCAACAAGAAAACAGATCAGCATCAGTATGATGTGATATTTTGCAGTGTTTATTTTTTATTTTATTTTTATTTATTCATGAGTCTAACAGCCTCAGGGTAGAAGCTGTTCCTCAGTCTAGTGGTTCTACACTTGATGCTCCTCAACCTCCGTCCTGAGGGGAGTGGGGCAAAGAGTGAGTGTGCTGGATGAGTGAGGTCTTTCATGATGCAGGTGGCTCTTTTCCTGCATCTGGAGGTATAAATGTCTGTGATTGTGGGGAGACTGACTCCAACAGACTTCTGTGCAGCCTTCACCACTCTCTGTAGAGCTTTCCTCTCTTCAACTGTGCAGCCTCCATGCCACACGTTGATGCTGGAGCACAGGATGCTCTCCACTGCACACCTGTAGAAGGAGGTGAGGACTGGGCTGCTCAGACCAGCTCGTCTCAGCCGTCTGAGGAAGTAGAGTCTCTGATGACCTTTCTTGATCAGGCTGGTGGTGTTGTTGCTCCAGCTGAGGTTATCATTCATGTGTACACCCAAGTATTTGTAGCTGGAGACCACTTCCACTGCAGACCCACCTATTTTCAGTGGGGCATGGGTGTGTTTGTTCCTTCTGAAGTCCACAATCATCTCCTTTGTCTTCTTCACATTCATGTGAAGATTATTCTCTTTGCACCAGCTCTCCAGGTGTTCCACCTCCTGTCTGTAGCTGGACTCATCATTGTTTGTGATGCATCCCACCACCGCTGTATCATCTGCAAACTTAACAATATGACAGCCTGGAAGTGTGGCTGTACAATCATATGTGAGCAGAGTGAACAGAAGGGGGCTCAGCACACATCCCTGAGGAGAGCCAGTGCTGAGGGTTATGGTGGAGGAGGAGAAGTTGTGGATCTTCACGGACTGTGGTCTGTCTGTTAAGAAGTCTAGTACCCAGTTACAAATAGAGGGGCTTAGTCCAAGTGTAGATAGTTTGTCTATCAGAGTTTGGGGGATCATGGTGTTGAAGGCAGATGTGAAGTCCACAAAGAGCAGACGCACGTATGAGTCTTTCTGATCCAGGTGGGTGAGAGCAGTGTGGACCACGGAAGAAATGGCGTCCTCTGTTGATCGGTTCTCACGGTATGCGTATTGATGAGGGTCCTCATTGATGTTGACGGTTGCCTTGATGTGGGACATGACCAGTTTCTCAAAACATTTAGCGACTATCGGGGTGAGGGCCACCGGTCTATAGTCATTCAGACCAGTCACTGTGGAGCTCTTTGGGACTGGGATGATGGTCGCGGTCTTCAGGCAGGTGGGAACTGACTCCAGTGCAAGTGAGGTGGTGAAGATGTCAGCCAGCACCTCACAGAGCTGGTCCGCACATTCCTTCAGAACTTTCCCTGGGATGTTGTCTGGTCCGGTTGCTTTATGAGGATTAATCTTTCTGAGACTGCCTCTCACTTCTGCTGCGGTCACTCTGAGATGCTCTTCATCTGGTGATGAGGTGAGTCTGGTGCTAGCTGGTCTGTTTGGATCATCAAAACGTGCATAAAACTTATTGAGGGCATCAGGCAGAGATGGGTCCCTGGGGCATTGTTTGTTCTTGCCTTTGTACCATACCATACCATACCATTTTATTTATAAAGCACTTTAAACAGGAACAAGTCCACACCAAAGTGCTGATTTGTAACTGCGGTAAAGTGAGCCGCCTCTCGGCTCCGTGAGCCCTCACTGGCGTGTTTGTGCTCGTTTATAAGATCTACTACGTTTACTTAATCTGTTATGCATTTAGTATGCTGATAGTACGGCTGTATTTTATTTTTTTCTATTTTATTTTTTTCTTCTGGTAACTTGTCTTAGTTTATTTCTGCCTTGTTATGCTGTTATTTCTTGTTGTGTTTGTTATATTTGCTTCATTCAATAAAAAAAAGAAGTCAATTTAACTACATTTCCCATCGTGCACTCGTACAACGACGCAGGCGCAGTCGGCTTTATTTAGTGTACACACACACACACAACCGGAAGCTTCGCTGTGGAATTGACCGAACAGGACTTGGTAAAGTTTATGTTCTTTAACGTATTGCTCGTTCAACAACAGCACGGCGATGTTAAAATAAATTTGAGCGTTTTAATTTAAATATTTACTCATCAAGATGCTTTTGTGTTGATGAAAATAACGTTTAATTTGTCGTGACGGACAGCTTTTCAGCTAGCTTGTATTAACGTTAGCATAATGGGCCGCTCCATTCAGAAGAGAGAGCTTCACTTTTTGACAGCCTCAAACTAAATACGCTTCAGCTAATCGTCTGACAACAAACATTAATGTTTAACAACAGTTTGACAATATACGAGTTGTTTAAAGTTAACCTTCTTGCAGAAAAGAAAAAAATATGAAGAAAATGATCCACCCAAAAGCTATGAAAGATTAAGGAAGACTCGTTTTGTGAATCGTTTTGTATCTAAACTTAAAACGGTGTAGAGAAAATTATACAGATGGTTTGTTTCGTCCATTATATCTGTGTTAAAGGTAATGTAACATAACATAAAAAAGTGGTAAAAGCACTATGGTTTTACTAAACAATATGTTCAAGTTGCTGAGAAAGTGTTCACAATGAACCGACGTTTTAAACGTTAAAAAGTTAAAGATTGTTAAAGTAAATATATCAGCTTCCTACATTTTACAATTGCTTCAGGTTCCTTTTCCTGATCATCACAAACTTCCAGGTCAATAAAATCAAATGTGGTTATGTGCTATTGGCCTCAGATGTGAATCAGATGCATGAATGTTTATGTGCTGGATGGAGAAGTTGTTTCTGTCTGCTGTTCGTGACAGAAAAGAGGTTTGTTGGAAAGATGAGGAGGATGTGACTGAATGACAGAAGCCCCATCTGGTGGGTAGACGTCAATGCTGCAGTTCGTCAGAATCCACAAATAAACAAATGTGCTTTAGTTGTGGTCTTGAGGAGTCTAAATTTTCAGTCTGTTTTTGTTATTTTCTGACCAATAAATCTGTTTAAAAAAAAAACACGAGACAACTGGAAATGGCAGAAATGAAGATGTTGAGGTTCTCCTTAGGAGTGACAAGGATGGATAAGATTAGGAATGAGATCATCTGAGGTACAGCCCGTGTTGAACAACTGGGAGATAAAGTTAGGGAGGCCAGACTTCGGACATGTCTAGAGGAGGGACAGTGGTTATACTGGTAGAAGGATGTTAGAAATGCAGCTGTCCGTAAAAAGACAAAGAGATATATGGATGTGTTTATGGATGTGAATGTCCTCTCTGGTAGTTTGAGTGAGGACAGAGGATGCAGAGGACAGAGTAAGATGGAGGATGATGACTCGCTATGGCAACCCTTAAAGCAGTGTTTTTCAACCTTTTTTGAGCCAAGGCACAGTGTTTTCATTGAAAAAATCACGAGGCACACCACCAACCAAATTTGTAAACAAAGATACTCTGTATCCGCCTATATTAAATATATAGTCATTCATTTTATTTTGAATGTATGTTTTTTTTATTTTGAGTTGTTACTTGATTTTAATGAAATGAATAAAATTTAAATAAATAAATAATAAATAAATAATAAAAGACTTGATTTCTAAACTTAAAAATATTTAGATCACAGATCAAAAGTTTAAACTGAGAGAATGTATCATTTTAAGGGAAAAATATGTTGTTTCGAAATTTCATAGCATCAACAAATCCCAAAAATGTTGGGACAAGTCCATTTTTACCACTGTAAGTGGACCCCTTACCGATAGCCTTGGCCCCCCCTCGGCCCCCCCAGCAATAAAAGTCTAGCTCCGCCACTGGCCCCCGGACCGGGATTTGAACCGGTTATTTGAAATAAACACAAAAATGTATTTTAATCATATTTTATATTTCTTATTTCAAATTGCACTTAACATGTCTTCAAAAATACACCTGAACAGACCAGTACCACAACAATGTGGTCTTAAATTTAAAAAGGTTGGAGAAGGGGTGGGGGGGGTGGAAGAACAGACACGTCCTGAGCAGCACAGCGCTTAAACTGGCAGATAGAGACAAATCCGAAAGCCACGCACGGTTTAAGAGGAGAGCAGAGGAGAGACACAATTAAAGCCGCGCAGGTGAGGCAGGCAAACTTGAAAGAAGAAGATTATCGCAGCAAAAGATGGAGAAATGGTAGAAATAAGTTCAAGTTACGAACATAAATCTCATGTTTGTAACTTGGTCACTTCATTTAAATAATTTCTAAGCTGCTTCTTTTGTCTAACTCAAATCATCAAAAACATTCCCATTTGATGATATGCAAACTTTTAAGATTGGTAACTGAACTGGGTTTTGAGTTTGATAGTATTGTGCAAAAGTTTTCAGCCACAATTCTTTTTATTTGTTTTCTAGGGAGTTGTTTCTTGAAACTTTTAAGGATGTTTGATCTAGTTTTATGGAGGTTATTCTTTGGACTTTGGATGCCTTTTCAATATTTTTCAGTCCAGTGTCAGGTACAGGGCTGGACTGTTTCTTCTAAGAAATATGTTTTGTTGTTTTGATTGTTTTTGTAATGCACAACTTGGCAAATAATCGTCTGTAAAGCTGATTTTATTTTTTGGGCACTTTGTTACCAGCAAACATGTTTGTTCCCATTGCTTCTTTTCTATAAAAAATACCAAAGATGAAACCGTATGACAAATGTTAAAATTGCATCTTAGATTCTACAAGCAGATTTCAAAACTTGCCTTGTGCTTTTTACAAAAAAATAAAAAATAGCAGACCAAATATATAGCAGACCAAATATAAAGAACATTAAGGAAACTTGGATAATGATTATTATTTTAAAAGATTAAATGAGGAAATATAAAGATTCTTGAAATAAAAAATAAAGTGTTTCTCCAAATGTTTTACAGTAACGTGTTCTGCTCATGAATGTATTTTGTTCATAAAACATTTCTAAACAAAAAAGGGTGACAATAAAACTGATTTTTTTTCTTCTATTTAACAACAAGTATGTGTTTACATTTTGGGCCAAAATAGAGTTTTTAACTAAGCCGACTTGTTCTGCATTTGTGTCTGCTTCCTTTGGGGTTACTGACAATTTGACCCGAATTATGTATCTCCTTACGTTAATCTCTTTTGGTAAAGTTCTCTAGTGTAACCAACATGTTTCTGCTCGCTGCAGGTGTGATGGAGAGGTGATGATCCAGTCAGAGCAGTAAGAACGCCAGAGCAGCCATGACCGAGTGCTTCCTGCCCCCCAGCAGCAGCCCTGCGGAGCAGCGCAGGGCGGAGCACCCGGTTGGCGTGGCCCGCACCCCCAGCTCTGAGGAGATCAGCCCCACCAAGTTCCCCGGTCTGTATCGTGGTGGCGAACAGTCGCCCCCTCACGATGGACATCATCACGAGCCGCCTGATGCTTACGTCTCAGATGACGACAAGGAGCATGGCAAGAAGAAGAACAAGTTCAAGAAGGAGAAGAAAAGAAGTAAGATGTGTTTTTACTTTGAGCCACAGTCTTGTGACGATCTTTGGTCTCAGTCCTGACGACTGCAGAATAAAATCTGTTTCATATTTCAATGCTCCTGTACCTCCTGCCTGATGTTAGTGTTGGAACAGGATGTGACCTGGGTGCAAGGAGTTCTTTAAAACGTCTGTGGCCTTTGACCAAATCACAGACGGGATTGAATTGAAATAAATTGACTTGACATTTATCTTAACAGAGTGCAATTGAAAAAGGGTGATTTATGAGGTTTGGTGGAAAAAGGGCTTGACATTTTCTTTTGTAGAGTTTCATCAAATGCATTTTAAAAACATATTGTGCACCATGATTTGAGCTATAATATGATTTAAAATAAACTGCTTTTTCTTCGTTTGAACTGAGCATGTTTGAGCTCGGCTGCACTCCTCCACTTTTGTGCGCAGTCATATATAGGGCTCCCAAGTA
>JBBPBX010063254.1:0-20584 GCA_038048925.1 Garcialebias charrua | reverse complement strand
ACAACAAAGAACAAACAAAAAAAATACTAAAGCATGCAATAAAGGTACAAAAATAAAGTACCTACAAATGAAAAAGTAATACAAGGTCCTACAAACATAGTAAAAAACAACATGGTAGAATTTCAATGGTGCAACAGGATGTATTTAAATGAATAAGTAGTTCAAGGTTGTAATTTAAGCTACACACACATATCTATATATATATATACATATATATATTATATATATATATAGCACATAATTACTGTCAGAAGCTAATATTAGTTTGTGACAGTAATTATGTGATATATATTGCACATAATTACTGTCACAAGCTAATATTAGCTTGTGACAGTAATTATGTGATATATATTGCACATAATTACTGTCACAAGCTAATATTTGTTCAACAAATATTAGCTTTTGCACCAAGCCACATCTTTGCACCAAGCCACAGCTTTGCACCAAGCCACAGCTTTGCACCAAGCCACATCTGTGACAACAAATTTTGTTGTCACAGATGTGGCTTGGTGCAAAGTTATTGCCAGTTGTTTAGTGTTATTTATTGAGAGTCCAGTAATCTGACAGCCAGTGGATAATAGCTGTCCTTTAGTCTTTTTGTGTGTGATGACAGATTCCTGTATTGTCTGCCCGAGGGTAGTAGATGGAAGAGCCCTTGTGCAGACTGGAGGTGATCCTTGATGATGCTGTGTGCTTTACACAGATGTCTGCTGTGGTAGATGTTCTTTTTGTGGAGACTGCTACTAGTGATGTTCTCTGCTGTTTGCACCACCCTCTGTAGTGTTTCAGCTCTAAACGCTAAGGTATCACACTGTGTAGTTAAATGAACTATTTCAACAAAAGCAGTGTTCTACGTTTTGTACATAAATTTTGCCCTTCTATCCTTGAGAGAAGCAAATTTCTCAATGACTCTTTGGTTGAAGTCAGGGACGGCTTTGACCAGATTTTTCTCCATGGAGAGCATGGCCAATGCATTGAGTCGATCCTGTGACATCGTGTTCCTGAGGAAGGTCTTTATTCTCTTCAGTGTTGAGAAGCATCTCTCAGACTCAGCTGTGGTCATAGGAGTTGTGATGAGGATTTTCAGCAGAGTCACAGTCTCTGAGAAGGTGTCATGAAGATTGTTCCCCATGAAGAGCTCGTACAGAGCCACAGCACCACTGCAGCTCCTGAAATCTTCATCGCTGTAGATGAGAGCCAGTTCAGTTTTCAGCTTGTTCTTGTTCAGCAGTGGGTACGCCTCCATGGTGGAGTTCAGTGCTGCTTCAGGGAAATGACTGTGGTAATGCTGGAATCTGTCTGCCTGCAGCAGCGTAGCACTGATCAGATGATTTGTGAAGGTAAATCTTTGTTTTACATGGGCCAAGATTGTGTCACAAACCTAAAAAATGAATGCACCACTTTAATAAAATAGCCTCCTGACTAACAGCAGTTTAAATTTGTTCTCCTTGGAGGACATCTGTACACCTGAATATCTCCCACCCACAGCATATTACTGAATTAACTCTTTTTGCTCTCTACAGAGACTGAGGAACAGCTTCTACCCTGAGGTTGTTAAGACTCCTGAATCTCTAACCAGAAGAATCACTTTGAAATATCACATGTTGCTGCTGATCTGTTTCATGTTGCTGCTGATCTGTTTCATGTTGCTGCTGATCTGTTTCATGTTTCTGTGTTCATTCGTGCCCATCTGCTCATACAGACTCATGTTTGTGCTGCTGTTTGGAGTAATGCTTTCTATGATATTAGTGCTTAGTGTATTGTTAGTAGATGTATTTCTTAGTTCATATCTTAGATGTTATTACTGTTTTTCTCTTACATTTTATTGGTGGATGTAACTGGGACCCTGTGTACATAATCTTGTTTCATCACATGTACCACATGTGGTGCAAATGGCAATAAAGATTCTCTGACTGATTTTGTGCTTTTCAATTATGCTAAATATGAAAGGGTGGGTTTTGGCACCTTTCTCTTCCATATGAATAATAAAATATTGGGCATGGACAATATTTATTTTTCCTGGTATTCAAGAGGATAGGGAAATGGCTAGTCAGCTTTCTAATTATTTAACATCTAACAATTTATGAGTATATGTGTACATTTAATAGCAACAATTCAAATTGACATTGTAATTAGAAAGATGTAGTGCTCCTCACTTTTTCAAAATACAGAACTAATATGATGAAAAACATTGTACGGTAAAAGACCTACATCATGCATTTAGCTGCTCACCTCTGTAGCTATCCTCTGACGTTCACCAGGGCCCAGTGTGCGGCGTTTCTTGGCCATCTGGGATACACTGCCACTGTGTTCTCCACAAAGAGTAGGGAGTGAGTCTCTGCAGGACCATAAGAGAACAGTGTTCATATTTTAGTCACCAGGTAAAATAACAAGAAATGTGAAGTAGTTCAATCATAAGACATTAACAAAATACTGTATCAGTAATATTAAACAGCACAACATACACATTAATTTCAATTTACCGGTACCTGATTTTTTGAATGTGGTCTGTGAACTGCTGCATGATTCTCTGAACAAAGACTGAGTCGATGGTCCGCTTCTGGAGTTGGTTGTAGAGAATGTCCACATGAGGCATGACCAGATGGAACAGTTTCAGGAAAAAGCTGAAGCTTTCATCCTCCAGCAGCCGAACAAAGCCTCCAGCTTCTCTAACAGTGGTAGGATCAAACTTTCCTGAGTCCCTGATGGTTTCAAAACACTGGAGCAGTTTTTCTTTGTGTTCAAAAACAGTGTTCACAGCTCGGCTGTGGAAGTTCCACCTCACTGTGCTTGCTCTTGGAACTCTGTGGGCCACCACTTCATCGAGAATGCTGGTTCTCTTTGGCGATCTTGAAAAAAAGCCGGAGAATCCAGCCAGGTCTGAGAAGAAAATACTCACTTTTGAGATATGGGAAGTCACCTGCTGCATGATAAGATTAAGCTGGTGAGCATAGCAGTGAATGTAGTGTGCATTTACATAGACATCTTGGATCTTCTTCTGTACACCACCTGTGGCTCCTCTCATGACACTCGCACCATCATATGCTTGTGAAATGAGCTTGCTCTTCTGGTCATCAGGGAGAATGGAGCTCAACCTTTCCAGAAGTGCTGTGGCGATGGAATCAGCTGTGGCACTTTGGAGAGGTATGAACTCAAAAAACCTCTCTTGGACATGATGGGCTTTGTCAATGTAACGGATCACAAGCACCAGCTGACACTGAGTGGAAATGTCCATTGTTTCATCAGCCTGGATGGAGACAAAGTCTGCACTCCTGATTTCTTCAATGATGCACTCTCTCAAAACTGACAGCATGCAATCAAGGAGTTCATTCTGCACAGCCTTGGATGTTCCCTTAAATACAGTGGCAGTCTGCAGGTGCTCATGTAGAACTGCATCCAGTGATGCTACAAAATCCACCAGTCCTCTAAAAATACCTGGATTTTCTGAGCTTTCACTTTCATCATGACCACGCAGAGCAAGTTCAAATGCACCACAGAACTTCACACAGTCTATTATTTTTGAAAGAATGTGCCTGTTTTTGTCAACCTCCTCATTGTGCTTACGGATCCCTACCCTGTAGCCTTCATCAAGCTGAGATGCAATGTTTACCCTTCCAAACATGGCGAGTCGTAGTGCACTGCTCATGTGGACCGCAGATTGTTCATGCTTCTTAGCTTTTTCTGAAAAATGCTTTAAATCAGTCATGCCTGTCTTTATCCAAACTGCGTCAGATCCTGAAGTTTGAAAAAGGAGGCAGGGAAAGCAGAATAAAGCATTAGCCTCGTTACATGCAGTTAGCCAAGCCTTCTTATCAAACCAGGCCCTGGAAAAAGATCGAGTGTACTGTCTCCCTCTGTCTTTGGACTGCTGAGTAATTTGGATGATGGGTCGATCAGGTCCGAGTTTTTTCACTTCCATCTTCTCCTGATTTGTTCTTCTCTCAAAAGGTGTTGTTTTCAGTGACTTCACTGAATTATTTAATGTCTCCTGCTCCATTTTGTCTCTCTGTCTGTTACACAGGTGGTAGATGTGTAGAGATGAAGGTGTTGTGTGGATTTTTTTCTGTAAAGAAAGTACAGAAGGCACATTAATTATGTATTTTTTTTAGCATTTTCCACATTGCTTGAAGTGCTTTGTGTACACATATGTAATCACATTTTAACTTTCTTAATACAACATAAATAATAATATCCAGGTTATTTCAATTGCATTCCATCCACAGTGATCTTTATAATATTAAAATTAAATTCAAATAATTATATAATCACTGTTTCATAACATGAAAAATTCAAACTATTTAATGCTTAAATCTTTCTGCTACTTGATTTATTTAAGTTTAGAGTGTCTTTGAAACAACAGCACAACTTATAATGAAACTAAAGTTTAACTAAACTAAACTAAAACTAAAGTTTATTTATTCATTCAGATTTATTCATCAGAAAATTTGCAACTGCTGCTAAACGAAACGAGACAAAAGTTAACTAACAGACAGACACTCTGAGGAGTAAACAGTTCATGATGAGCTGAAGATGAACAGACAGGAGTCGTCTTCACACATTCGGGTTTATAACTAGCAAGTAGCAACTTTTATAATGTTGCAGACAGTACACCACAACCATGAGCACAGCTACTAGCTACTGTAACTGACTGCAACAACCACCGTCCCACACACACCACCATGTCCCGAACACAGATGAAAACAGCTCAAACTTTGCTCATGTGTGCTCAGCGATTTATTAAACTCACTAATTATTACTTGCTTACCTGTGTAGAAAGGCACCATTAATAATTACTGCTGTTTCAACGTCGCTACTCGCTAGTTGTCCGTGTGATGATCAGGTCTGACTGTAAACAGAGGGAATCCCCCGCTCCCCCCCTTCCTTGGCTCGAACCGGAAGTGCAGGCGATCCGTGGCATAAGAGACAGTCCAGGCTCGAGGGCGGGGGAAAATGCGACCTGTACAGTCCAAAAGTTTTGTACAGATGGGACATAAACTACGGCCGCTAGCGGCGGCTAGTTATAATTAGATTCAATGGAAAAGCATGGGAAAAGCCCCCAGGCGGCGCCGAGCGGGGAAACCGGAAGTACGTCACTCACAATCAGAAAACGTTTTTTGAAACAAACAAAACAATCATTACTCATAAAATATTTATCCTACACAACTAAAAACATATATGCATGCATTTCGAAATATTTTTATTTTATTATTTCACTTTTATAAAAAAAAAAAAAAAATCTTCAAATGGTGAAGAAGAAAAGCTGCAGTTCCAAGGAGGAGCGGCGCCCCTAGCGCCCTCTAGTGGCGGCCGCCTCTGCTTATCACAGAGGGGGGTCGACTTATTCCAATCAATGTTGAAATCTCCTACCATAACAATCTCATTGTGTTTTAAATTTCCTATGAATTCAGTCAGGGAGGACAGAGCTTCAGTTGTTGCGGAGGGGGGACGATAACAACCTACAATAGTTAAGATCTGACCTCCCTTCAAACTGATGTTCACAGCTAAAGCCTCAAAATGGTTTGCGATTGTTTTTTTTAGATGCAATCCTGGCAGCCAATACAGGGCCACAGAACAGAGAGAATGTCTCTAGACAGCTATGGTATGGTATTTAATCTAAGTTATTTTATAAGAAACTTATTTTATTCCTGCCAGAGTAAATGTTTACAGTTCACTTAGAAAAGCCATATTCTGCCACTGTATGTCTTTTTCCATTTCTTCAGCTTTAGGGGTCTCTACAGAACCTATGGGGCTATGATTGCTGTGGCTCTGGTGCATGGAAGAGTGTCACCCTCTTTTTTCAGAGGCTGTACCATAACTTATAATAATGATAATAATAATGATAATGATAATAATAATAATAATAATACATTTTACAAAGTACAGTATTTGTTAGCACCTTTCAAGACACCCAAGGATGCATCACAACATTAAAAACCCAAAATAAAACAATATAAAATGGTTATAAAAACCCTAAACCAAGAAGAAAATAAGAAAATGAGAAGGCTAACTTGAGCTTACTCTAATCACATGTGGTACATGAGGTGGAACGAAACTATGTACATAGGGTTCCAGTTACATCAAACAAAAATACAATTACGGTAGTTAAGACATTAGTAAGATCCAAGTCATGAACTAAGAATACAGGTATATTACATTCACTAAACTAAGAATACACAAGACTAAGAATACACTAAGCACTAATTGTACAAAAACAATGTGCCAAAACAACAGCAGAACGAACATGAGTCCGTGTGAGCAGATGAGGACTAATGAACACAGCAATATGAAAAAATCAGCAGCAAGAGATCAGCATTATGGACAATTAGCAGCACATATCAACAACCAAGTGGCATTGCAGTGATTTTTTTCCCAGTTTTCCCAGTGATTCTTTTCCTGGTTAGATATTCATGAGTCTAACAGCCTCAGGATAGAAGCTGTTCCTCAGCCTGT
The DNA here is from genome assembly GCA_038048925.1 of Garcialebias charrua. Classification (NCBI taxonomy): domain Eukaryota; kingdom Metazoa; phylum Chordata; class Actinopteri; order Cyprinodontiformes; family Rivulidae; genus Garcialebias; species Garcialebias charrua. Next base: position 14,134 of record JBBPBX010063254.1, on the reverse strand, counting down.
TGGTTCTACACTTAATGCTCCTCAGCCTTCTGCAGCGGGTGTATGACGTGCTGGAGCCAACAGAGACTGCTGCGGGGTGGAGCGAACAGGTTCCTTCTCCTCCTGGATTTGACTGACGTCATTCCAGCTTCTTAAGAGTCCTTTAATTGAAAGTAGAGAACAATCTTATCCTGAACATTGACATTTTTTACTTATTTTATTGGGCTTTAGCTTTTAAAGACCGTGTAAAGTGAATTTCAACATTTTCTTCAATAAACATTATAAATGTCATAATTGTAATCTTGTAAATGAGTAAAAAGTCTCAAAATTGTAGCTCAATTAATTTTGGAGTTATAGAGCAAACTGTGTATAAACATATTTCTATTTCAGGATTTTTTAGGCGTGTTTTAAACGGTGACCGCGTTTCGTCACGCGGTCCTCATTAGTATAGCCCCACCCCCTGCAGCTCCAGCCGTATAAATTCGCCTCGGTGGAGCCGTTCACTCGCGAATCGCAGATAGCATCAGATAGCAATAGCATAGATATTTTGTTCATTGTTAGCTAGCTAATCAATTATGCCTCGTTCGTGCATCTTCCCTGGATGTCGCAATGGTCAGGGCACCCGTACAAATCATAACATGTTTTTATAGCACGTGGTTTTATGCCAAGTATCTGTAATGTGCGGATAGCTCAATGGATAAAGCGCCTGCCTTCTGTCCCAAACCTCACGGGTTCAAATCCCGCATGGTACAACTCTTTTTTTCTTTTCTTTTTTATTAATTCCAGATTAAAAACACACAAGAAAACTATTTACAAAAACAGCGTAACTCTTGGAAAAAGTAGCTGCTGTTACAGACAGAACTCGGATAAAAACAGAGCAGGTTTACTGGATCTCTGCTGCACCTCTCCCCACACACAGCTCAGCTGCAGGCAGCAGTACTGCGCTGAAACCACGCCCACACACTGACACGCCCCCAGCGTTCCAGACCAGGGCAAAATCATGTTTTTTCATGATTTTTGAGACTTAATTTTATAAGGAAAACAATGTTTTTAATCAGTCAGATTTAAATGGGTGATTAATAACACATATTTATGCCATGTGACAAACTAAAAACACACATTTAATTTCACTTTACACGGTCTTTAAAGGAAACATTTTATTATTGTACAGTTTTTTTTAATATTCTTGTTCTTGCTGCCATTGGGAATAATTTTTTTTACAAAACTGAACAACTCTCTGCTTCCCTGGATTTTGACTCACTGGCTCTCCCTTGTTGTCATTGAACTTACTGGTGTCGCACCAAGACCTATCAGCTTGGTGCCCACATATTCCCAGAGTGAAGTGTGTATGAAGGTCCAACAAGCAAACAGTAGTGAATCCTTTCTATATTTCTGCATAAATACACCTAAAACATAATCAGAATTTAACACGTCTTAGAAGAAGTGAAGAAAATTTAATTAAAAGGTCAGCTTGACTTTTGCTTACATGCTGAAGGAAATTAATTATTAACACTGGCTTTGCTCACATACCTAGATAAGAAAAAATATGCACATGCTAGAGTTTGTATGCTTAATCAGAATCACAGATAAGAGAAACAATATGCATTCGTTTATGCTTGGTCAACAGAACCAATCAAAATTAATTACACCAGTCCAAACCAAAACGAGAGCATGGGAGGGTCTGAAACTAAGAGAAGGTACCGGTATGCCTAACGTGTTCAACCAATACAAAAGCACCCCTCCCTCACTATTAATAGTTTGAAAGCAATCAAAATGGGATACACCCCGGAAAGAGGTAGGACTAGGAAAGGTTTATGATCCACTCAGTCCTCAGACAATCTTGGGTTTTCGGCTTGCTACAACCAAGTTGATGTACTCGATTGTCTCCCGAATGCATTCGGTATTTAATATTACAGACTTCAAAATGCGTGAACAAGAGAGAATTGTGTTTATATTACCTGACATCCAGGAGCCCCCGTACCATAAAATTCTGACATACTGTATGTCAATTCTGTTCCCACATAAATAGACTCTGTTTATCCTCCCCGTGACACTTCCTGTTTTCAATTTCTTATCCAATCAAACACCGTACAGACTCTCTGAAGTCCCTGTCCACTAAGGCACACATTAGCTGTCATCTCTTTCCACTGAATACATGACACACTACAAGCACCAGTCTACATAATCTTACAAAGACTGTGAGACACTGATTATCCCCTTGGTAACCTGTGACATTATCTACTCTTACTACAGTTGTTCTGACCTATTAAGCTGCTCTTTAACTCATCGTTACTTATTTTATAATCCCCACACATACTCAAATGATGTGAACTATAATTTAATTTTATAGTTAATCATATTTTACTGAACAAGAACCTTTGGTTGTTTTGTTTTTCTCATTAAAGGCCTTATAAGGAACTATTTTCCCCACTGACAGCAGGAAGTGTCATGGTTGATTTTAAAGTTAGCGGTCACTAAAAAGATATTTATCAGCTTATGGCTTAGTTTACACATCTGACAGATATTCTAGCCATCTTTAAATGATCTATTTTCCATAATTCATAATTAAACATTATATTCATCAACCCATATTACTGGTATGTTGTTTTCCACAATTTATCATCAAATGTTATTTTATTTTATTCCTAACAGCTCTTAGTGGGTCCTTCCTCCAGCTAACTTTGACTAATTTTGGATATGACGGATTTGATGCCAAGCAGGACTGCTTCGTCTAGCAGCTCAACCCTGTCACTGAGCGGACCAGAACTGATGAGGATGATGTCGGACTTCCCACTCTGGTAATCAGTATTCAAGCCGATTTACAGGAGGTAAATCAACGTTCTTAATATTGTTAGCTTGCGTTTAATGTTGAAAGCAACTTGAGTTTTTATTTTTATTTTTCCTACGAGGAGAAGATGTCCCTGCACCAGAGGCGGACCGGTTCCAAATGAGCTTACACCTCGGCCCGAGGCTTTGGCAGTGCAGGAGAGTGTCGAAGAGAGATGTTGGCTCAACTATTCACTTAAAATTCCCACAGTTTTTTCCAATCCATTCAATGTTTTAAGCTACATTAAGCAAAGGAGTGACAGCCTGTTCAAGCCAGATAAACAGCATGGCATCAGTACCCAGGATGACAACAGAGAGGAGGTCCAGTTCAGTTTACAGTTTGGTTAATGCGTTGTTTTCAAATCAGTGTTTGTGTGACATGGGTGGCTGTGTGGTTAGAGCAGTCATCCTCCAATGTGAGAGTTGGGGGTTCAATTCCACCAGCAGCCACATGCTTGAAGTGTCCCTGGGCAAGACACTGAACCCCTCATTTCCTCAGATGTGTGTCTCATCGGTGTATGAATGTGATAAATCACTGATTAGTCTTTGTAGAGATCTAGCAGAGTGCTATGGGTCAATGAGGACACAGATTGTGTTGTATAGAGCTTTGAGTGTCTTGACAAGATAGAAAAGTGCTGTATAAGTACAGTCCATTCAGTTTGTGGTGATAAAAAAAAAAAAAAATTAAACCTGCTGTCTTCATTTTCAACTTTAATAGCAAGCAATATGTTTTGCATAGTTGAAATCACATAACTTGAATTGCATAATGTCCAGAGAGCTTCATTTAGCTCAGATAGCTTCCTTACATCGCTCACCACTAAGGGAAATATTGTTTATTATTGTTAAACTGTTATCATTCAGCACATTTAGTATGTTGTACTCGAGCGCGGCACATGAAAAATATGCCTACCTTGTTCAATAAGCAGCAATATTAGAACTGGATCCAACTGGTGTCTCTTCCCAACACAGATGTCGGTCACAGCACCTACATTCCATCGTATATTAACTACAAGACTCAAAATATATTCCATCAGACGTAGTACACAAAGCAGTACAGTATATTACTCTGCCACCATTGTTGTCGATAGAAATATACTGTCGGTTTGCAGGTGTGTGAAATATAGCCTACACCTGTTGTGCGCATTGTGCTTTCACTGCTCTGCAGGAAATGTTGACATTATCTGCAGGCGGCCTCCCAAAAACCTCCACTCTGAGAAGTGGGTTGAGAAACTTCCAGATTCAAAGAGCAGGGCTACTAGTGTTGTATAAATCACATATGTCAAAGTCAAGGCCCGCGGGCCAGATCCGGCTCGTAAATTAATTATCTATGGCCCCCTGGATGATATTTAATTACTATTAGAAACGGCCCACAGGCCACAGCCGCCCACTGGTGTTTTGCACGCACCAACACTACATTCCCCACAATGCAACGGTAGTAGGGATGGGGCCGATCCGATCCGGAGTCGTGTCTCATGAACCCAGAGTAATAAGACCCGCCTCACGTCACATTCAGGAAATCCATTCCATAGTTTGCAGCCAGCTACAGCGTGCGGACTGTGAGTAGCACTTTAGCTAACAGCTAGCCAACTTTTCATCATAACATGTCGGCTGTGTGGAAGTATTTTACACTAAACACCACAAGACAGCAACGTGCAATGTCTGCAGAGCCACAGCGCCACATTAAACTGCGGTCAAGTTAGTTTTATGTTGGACATTCGAGCTCTGGGGCTTCAGCGGGACGTCACTCTCACTGAACCGAAACAGGGAGACCGACCGCGGCCAGCTGCGTCCAGTCCGACCCGCAGTCTGACCGTCTCGTAGGAGGGACAGGCTGAGAGCGGCTGACCAAAATCAGAGCGCCCGCCCAGGACTGAACAATAAAAACACACCGCTGAAGCCACGGAGCTCAAATGTTCACAGAGAAGTTGCTAAACTTCATCATAATTAATGACCAACAGCTATCAGCTGTAGAAAATGAAGGATTTCACAGCTTGATACTTGCAGCCAACAGTAAACAATCATAAAAAAGCATATTAATTAAAAATCACAAGAAAACTGTATTAAAAACAAAACGAAACATAAACAGCTACATTATAAAACAATGTAAAATACTAAAAGCAGGAACATGTCTGTGTTGATTTATGCCAAGAACTTAGCAGATGTAAAGCTATTTAATATTTTATTTAATTAATTAATTAATTCATTTAAAAGAGACGAAATCAAACAAATTAATCAAAAAGAAAACACTGAATGAAAAGAGTGCAGAAAGAAGAAAAACAAAATCTTATATCACCCCCTTATAATAAACATTGAACCTGTCCGGCCCTTGGCTTGTAGCAAATTTGTTTTTTTGGCCCTCGGTGTATTTGACTTTGACATACCTGGTATAAATGAACAGCAGAAGCACAGAGAGAAAGGTGAGGTTTCACTCAAAAATGCATGCAGTGTAAACAAATTACAGCTCCTCAGACTGACAAAGTCTACAATTTTTTATATTTTGAACTCGTCCAGTGGACCTGATTTAACTTTTTTAGATTTTTCTACCTGGAAAATTGAGCATGCATCAGGAGACCTCATTAAACATTTGAACAACACAGAACATATATGATCAATGAACTGAAATAGAAACATTTAATATATTAAATATACAACAGAAAATTCTAATGTATTGAAAGGAAAGTTTTTTTGGATAAAAAACAAAACAAAAATTTGTAACAAATTTTGAGCCCAGTTTAGGACACCCCCGCTCCATACCAGGTGGTGGCAGTACTGAGTAACTGCTTTAACCCAACCGCAAATTAGCTCCACGAAGAAGAGGAAGAAGCAGGCGACGCAACAGAAGAAGAAGAAGAAGAAGAACAAAGCGTCCGCCATTTGCCTCCTTCCTATCGTTTGTAAGATTTGTTAAACGACAGTTATATTATTATTTTCAGTCGTCAGAACGCAGTTCGTCAGCACTAGCTGCGCGCGTGGCAGCAGGACGTTACATTGATGGCGACCGACCGACGCGAGGACAAAGCAGGTGAGTTAGCGCTTAGCTTAGCTTTAGCTTGCGTCATGTTTTAGATCTGCTGCTGATCGATAATCGATAGGCTGTTGAGGAGCTTTGGCTCTTGATGTCAATCAGCGAAATAAGACCACGTCATAACCAGTAGCAGCGCGTGCGCTCAGTGGAGCGGGGTCTCTGCTTTTGTGTGATCAGGAGGTGGCCATAAGCCACTACTGTACTGTTCCAAACGACTTGTTCTCCCTTTACTGAAGGAAGGAGACCCCACTATACTGAGCAACTATCGGCCAATCTCTAAGCTAAGGTTTTAGAAAAAAAAGATAAATATTCAATCCAGTTTATTTATTTACATATCTATTTAGCGCTAAGTCACAACAGAAGTCCTCTCAGGACACTGAACAGAAACATCCATCATCTTTACCTGCTTCTTCCTTTTGGGTTGTGGGGGTCACTGGTGACCATCAGGGTTGCCAGCAGGGTTGCCAGGTCTCAAGACCGAAACAAGCGGTCAGCTCCTTGAAAACAAGCCCAAACACGCGACTGTTCTTTTGAGAAAAGCCCCAAACAAGGCCAACTGCCAACCCATCCCATTGTGTAAAAAAGTCCGTTTTTAAACAGTATATACATATTTATTATGGCATTACATATAACCAGCAAAATTATACATTGAAGAACGTATTCAGTCTAAAAAATAAAAATACATTTTGCATTTTTATACAGCTGGTTTGTCATGTGTACGAATTAAAAAATAAAATTGACAGTTGGTTGTGATCCAGTCTTGAAGAGCACGCTCTTTCTCCCAATCTTTATTATATTTTTTTCCATATTTACCCCACTTAGAGCTCATATTAGCATTGTCTTGACTAGACAAAGAATAAAGAACAGAGACAAAGAATAAAGAACAATGTTGAATTTGCGTGTAGTCGGATGTCCTGTGAAGTAGGGGTGCACCGATTTCAATTTTCTGGCCGATTACCGATTTTTAGAAAGTCTGACCTGCCGATTCCGATTTTGGCCGATACTGATTTTCAGGTGTTAAAAGGTCAAAATGCACCCTAAATTTTCAGGATTTTCCAACCTTTGCTGAGGCAGATAAAATCGGTAGATAAAATCGGCTTCTCATTTAAAGATCGGCCGATCACCGATCTCCCCAAATTAAGGAAATCGGAGCCGATCGATCGGCCGGCCGATTTATTGGTGCATCCCTACTGTGAAGAAACACGGTTTTTAATTTTAAACTCACTTTGAAAGTAATTTTCATTAATTTATCATTTTGTTTGCTAAAAACTAACATAGTTGAATGATACAAGATATTTATGTTGTGTCACTATATGCAAAGTTCAAAAATGATGTCACAATACCTTTAAAATAACTTCAGGAGTACATTTTACATGTAACATATTACACAGAAACACCACATATGACACACCTCACTACTCGCGTTACAACAAGCCCAAATAAGCGACGCAACGCCCACGGCAAGCCAAAAAAACTGCCACAAGCGGCTCACCGAATTCATAAGCGACTCCGGGGGGAAACAAGCCCAGTGCCGTTTGAAATAAGCTGACTTGGCAACTATGGTTGCCAGATCTCGCGACAGAAACAAGCGGTCAGCTCCATGAAAACAAGCCCAAAACAAGTGACTCACTTTTTGAGAACAAGCCCAAACTGGAAACCCACCCCATTGTGTAAAACAAAGGCCGTTTTAAAACAGTATAAACATACATTTATTATGGCATTACATATAACCAGCAAAATTATGCTTTGAAGAACGTATCCAGTCTAAAAAAAATAAAAAATACATTTTGCATTTTTATACAGCTGGTTTCTTGTTATGCGTACAAAGTAAAAATTAAAATTAAACTGCACAGTCAACAAAAAACTTTCTTGAATCTCTATCCTGAATCATGCTCAATGAAGCAGGTAGAAAAAACTTTAGATTTCTTAAAACTCTGTTTTAAAAGGAAAGACACACATGAGCCAACTCGAAACAGGTCAAGTGTGAAATCATCTTCTTTCCTTCCTGCCCCTTCAGGTCTGTTCATCTGTAACACAGAAATTATACATATGGGGAAATTAGCATAAAGCTTGGCATCGATGAAAAGATGTAAAAATAGATTTTACCTGAACTACAGTCCATCATCACTGTTTTCGTTTGCATCAGTCTCTGTGCTTCCAAGTGTTTCTTCCACAGAGTACATGTTACTGGTACAGCGCTCGAGCATCTCCTTTGTTGGAATAAAGTCTTTGCAACACAGACTTTGACTTACCAGAAGTCGTCTGTATTCTGCTCATGCTCACTCGTCATTAACGGCTCTGTCACTTACGACAACAGTACCTGAACGTAACATCCGCCTTGACGTAACACGTGGAAGGAAGGCGTGAAGGGACAAACTACCTACAACTTGCATTACTGTTCGACATGAAAAACAAGCCCAAATAAGCGACTCAACGCCCAAGGCAAGCCCAAAAACACAACAAGCGCCTCACCGGATTTATAAGCGACTCCAGGAAAAAAACAAGCCCATTGTCGCTTGAAATAGGCGGACTTGGCAACTACGGTGCCCATGTCCAGCAATGACTGTGTGAGAGGCGGGGGACACCCTGGACATTGGACATGTCTCCAGTCCATCACAGGGACATGTGGAGACAAACAACCGCTCACTGTCACCTAGAGACAATTTATAGTTACCATAGTTACCAATCAGTCTAACATGCTTGTTTTTGGTCTGTGGGAGGAAACTTGAGTACCTGGAGAAAACCATGCAGCACGGAGAGAACATGCAAACTCCACCCAGAAAGGTCCCGGGACTGAGATTTGAACCAGGGGCCTGCTCGCTGAGAGGCAGCAGCTCTACAAACTTCAACACTATGCTGCCCAGAAACATTCATATATTTATATATTCACTATTTATCTGAGGAGCAGACTGCTTTGAATTGAACTCCATAGCAGAACTCATCTTGAGCGAGCATGAAGGCGACAGTGGATGGATGGTTGGCGCACCACTGCAGAGGAAATGCAACCGGCGGGAGCCAGCCAGACACTGGGGGGATAGTCCCTGACAGTGGGGATTCTCTGTCGGTGTGTGGCCATTCCTACCGCTGGGTTGGATGCCCCATGCACACTGCACGGACCCCACCCGTTTACAAACCCTGTTTCTGCTGCTCGATTACCATTTTGGGCTGTATATTTTATTACCTGCAGTTTGTAATCTGCAAAATAGGATTTTCTGTTTGGGGGGCATTTTATTTGTGTTAAGTTTTTATCAGTTGTCTCTAAGTGAATGGTGTGTGTGTGTGTGGTGGGGGGTAAGCAGTAATTGTCAAAAGCCTATAGGGCCCTCTTTTGCCTCTAGCAGCTGCACATGGTAATGTTTACAAGTAATCTGATTCATGTCAGAATGAATGAAAGGGTCAGATATCATTCAAAAATTGTGTTATGAATATGGGAATAAAAAACATAAGTTACAGGACCGACAAATTTATGCAAAAAACGGTGACTTATACACTGGAAAATATGGTATCATACACTTAGGCTCTTCTCATCCTCCAATCCCTCATTCTCAGGCCTGTCCTCAGATTACATGGTAGAGCTGGGCAATATCTTGATATTTAAAACTATTGAGATAATTTTTTTGTTATATAAGATTAGACTATATCAATATAAACGATACACTGTAGTGTTGTACTTGAAAATCCACCTGCTGTCTTTCTCCCACGCAGCTGCCCTCTTCTCCTTCCTGAAATACAAATGCACAGCCCCTCAGTCGTGTGCTCCCCCCGCTTCCTGCTTCTCCAGGAGGTGGGCGGGAGACGTTTAGCACAAGTAAACATGGGAGAAGTAAAGCCTAGGATATAGTTGACGCGTCGCATAGGGCGCGCGGCCAAAGTGACGCAATCGCGAAGTCCCCGCGCTTTAGCCAGCGCGTTGGTTTCGCGCGTGGTCGTGCACCTCCCAGATTTTGAAGCTCCGCAAGCCTAGCGCGCGCGCCGAATTGATTGACAGGTCGGGTGTGGACCTCACCGACAGCCTTCACGCCAGATTCTGCAGCTGTCTGCGCCGCTGTGGTCGTGGAAACGGCGTCGCGACGCATGGAGGAATGTTTTGTGACACAAAATGTTAAAATTCTCCTTCATTCCTGATCTGGAGTCGGACTTTTCTTTTGTTTTTTCGCCAAAAGTCACGTGATCGCTTTCTCCTCCGCTGACTCCATGCATTGAAAGCCGCAAATAAAGACAACAGTTCAGCACGCGAGCGGAAAGCTATTTGTTTTTGTTGTGTGATTTCAAACAGTTCTTCTTCTACGGTAGATTTCTTCTTCTACACCCTTTCTTGCAACATATGCACAGGTTTTAGAGGGTACTGCCACCTGCTGGTCAGTAAAAGAACAGCACTTTGCCAAGCGCTGCCGTGCCACACTATAAACGCATGCACAGTGCGCGCGCAGCACGTGCGCTCCAGCTTGCGGACCAAAGCGCGACTATATCCGAGGCTTAAGAGGAGCAGCTTAGCTGCTGAACAAAAAGGGAAAAAATGGCTGTTCTTTTGGAGATGATTTGAATTTAAATTGTCAGATGAGGGTAGAAAAATTATTTCTGTAGAAAATGCTGAAAACAAGTCCCGACAAAAGTTAGAAACTACAAATGTTTTTCACCATTCAAAACAACCCCCCTAAGTGGAGTATGAAGTGTGTGTGAAGCTGCAGGTCCGACAGTCTTCAGCCTCCTTCCCTGAAACAAACCACAGTGTGAAACTCATTTAGCCGTGCTGTAATGAGGCGGTTTAAAAAAAAAAGTATTTTATGTTGAGTTAAAGGTTAAAGGACATGACCCACCATGTTTTCAAATTGCATCGCCATTAATATTTATTAGTTTATTTAAAAATAATACAGGAGCGTTTATTTATATTGTAGAGAAATAACGCTAAATGTGTTATTTCATGATTTATAGCAGATTTTAGCAGAAGCTCCGGGAAAATCTGCCCCTCTCCATATATGGGCATTCACATCACTGAAGTAACCGCCTTGGAGTTACAGGCGGAGTTATAATAAGCATTCATCAACTTCCATGACCGCTGCTCTGAGAGAGGAAAAAAAAAAGCGAAGCATTTTTAAATATTCCCTAAATCTGCCTGTTGATTAATCCTGCGGTCGCTCACTGATGTCTATCATATTCTGAGCGAGCATCCATCTGCTTTTTATTCTCTCCCCGTGACCAGACAGGTCGGAGTAGGCTACAGAAAGGCAGCCGCGCAACGGAGCTCTGAGCGCGCGTGCTCCCCGCAACAAGGCTGGGACGGAGCCGAGCCCTGAGTCGGCACGAAGGAACTTCAAAGGTGACCAGCGGAACGGGGAGCCAGGGAGAAGACGCGCGGCTCGCTCCTCTGGGCAGAGGAGTGAGAGCAGCAACAGTCCGCAGCGGTGTTATATCTTATTAAAAAGTTCTATAAAATAAATAAAAAATAAAAACAGAGCACTGGTCCAGCTGTACACACAAATGCACCAGGAAATATGCAGTTTTAACTCCCACTCTCATAAACCTCCATGGAAACTCACTCCTGCCTTCTGGGTGGAGACGTAACTGAAGTCACTTCACACTTCGGCACTCTTCGGCCGGGTTTCCGGATTCATTCGGGACTCGGTTGCTTTTTTTTAGTTTTTTTTTTTTACCCTCGCCTGGCCCAAATGCAAAAATGAAAATAGACATCATATTAAACTACAGTAATTGTCCAATATGGTGAATTGTTACTGTCATGGTGGGTGTTGTCCTTTAATATACTGTGGTAGGCTGAAGTCTTTGTTTACGTTAGTATTTATATATTTTGAATTATTTGTCTGTGATGGACTGGAGACCTGTCCAGGTGTCCCTCGCCTCTCGCACAGTGATTGCTTGACATGGGCACCAGTGACCCCCGTGACTTGAAAAGGAAGAAGTGGGTAAAGATGATGGATGGATGAAGCCTTATTTGTTCTTAGATTTTTATTTTAGAAAAAGCCAGGCAGCTAAGCTAACCTTCCGTCCATCCATCCATTTTCGTCCGCTTATCCGGGGTCGGGTCGCGGGGGTAGCAGCCTAAGTAGGGAGGCCCAGACTTCCCTCTCCCCAGCCACTTGGAGCAGCTCCTCTGGGGGAATCCCAAGGCGTTCCCAGGCCAGCCGAGAAACATAGTCCCTCCAGCGTGTCCTGGGTCTTCCTCTGGGCCTCCTCCCGGTGGGACATGCCGGAACACCTCACCAGGGAAGCGTCCAGGAGGCATCCTAACCAGATCCTAACCAGATGCCCGAGCCACCTCAACTGGTTCCTCTCGATGTGGAGAAGCTAACCTATTACTGGTAATTTAAGTTACATAGTTTTATATACCGTATTTTCCGTTGTATAGGTCGCACCATTGTATAGGTCGCAGTGTCCAATATTTATCAATAAATTGGAAAAATCTATAAATAGGTCGCACCGGTGTATAGATCGCACCTACGTCACCGCCGACGTAACGCGCCGCGTGACCGCTGAGTCAACCCGGCAATATGGACCGAGTGTTTAGCTCTGTTGCTAATGTCTGCCAGAAGCTAACAAAGCTAAACACGAGAGGAGTCCGTCTCTCAGAACACGAATAAAAAATCGAATTTTAGGTCAAATGTTTTCTTGAGACCATAGTAACGTACATTAAAGCTCCTATAATTGCACTCTGTAAGCAGAAAAAATATACACAGAGTGGTTTTGAAGCTATTTATGACATAAACAGAAGTACACAGATATAAAACAAAGGCTAACACGAGACCAGTCCGCCTCTGACACGAATAAAAAATCGAATTTTAGGTCAAATGTTTTCTCGAGACCATAGTAACGTACATTAAAGCCTTATAATTACACTCTGTAAGCAGAACAAATATACACAGAGTGGTTTTGAAGCTATTTATAAGCAAACAGAAGTAAAACCAGAAGCTAACAAAGCTAAACACGAGAGGAGTCCGTCTCTCAGAACACCAATAAAAAATCGAATTTTAAGTCAAATGTTTTCTCAAGACCATAGTAACGTACATTAAAGCCTTATAATTGCACTCTGTAAGCAGAAAAAATATACACTGAGTGGTTTTGAAGCTATTTATGACGTAAACAGAAGTACACGGCAATAAAACGAAGGCTTAAGGCTCCGGCAAAGCTGAGCGTCTTGGCTTTACGTCACTCTACGCGCGCATTCTGTGCGCACGCGTTCGCTGGCACAGCTCTGCTTTCTTTCTCACGCTAAATGGTCGCGTTTTCGCTCCAAATCCTTGTTGTCATGTGAGCAGCTGCACGCAGAGGGGACAAACTGAGGTCGCTGATTGGTCACTTGCTGACACGCCTACTGAAATGATTGACAGCTCGAGCAGGACAACCAGCTGGCTTCAGCTGTGGTCGCTCGGCTGCAGCCGTTGCGGTCTTTCTAACTTTATATGTTAATAAAAACTAATAAAAAGTGGGGGAAAAAAAACAGGGAGCGCTTTTCCTGCAGCCCACAGCCCACCAGGAAATATTTAAAACCTCCCGCAGCCAGGTAGGACCTGAATTCATTCATTTCAGTCATGGAGTGAACGGAGGAAGAAGCGATTACTTGACTTTTGGCAAAAAAACAAAACAAAAGTCCTGATCAGCGATGAAGAAGGGGAATTTAATTCATTTGTGTAACATACAAAACAGTCCGGCGCCGGGGAAGTTTATGGTCAGACACCGCGCAAGCGTGCGCGGTCGTAAAAAAAGAGCTTTGCGCGTTCGTGCCCTGAGGGGCGACGCGGGGCTACGCTTGTGCCTCAGCGTACGTACGTCGTACAGAGGCGTACAGGGATTATGCGCAGGTCTACCGGGGGCTTAACACGAGACCAGTCCGCCTCTGACACGAATAAAAAATCGAATCTCATCTCAAATGATTCATCCAGGACATAGTTAAGTACAGTACATTGGAGTGTTATAATTCCTCTGTAAGCAGAAATAAATATACTGTACACCGAGTGGTTTCGAAGCTATTTATAACAAATACAGAAGCTAACACTAGAAGCTAAATGCTACAAAAAGATAGTTTTTTTTATTTTTTTATCTCAAACATCTAATAAAGGTACTCGCTTGTAAACGTCCACACTGTGATTCCATTCCATTCTGTAAGTTTCAGAAAAATCCGCTGAGTGGTTCTTGACTTATCTTGCTGACAAACAGCAAACAAACAGAGCTAACATAAGCTACATCCAGCCCCAGAGGCTGACAGAATCAGTCCGAGCAGAGGATTTTTTCGGGCACATGAGCTGGAAACGGTCTACTTCTTCTTCTTGGTTCGATGTACTACTCTGGAAGTGG
>JBBPBX010063253.1:0-20585 GCA_038048925.1 Garcialebias charrua | reverse complement strand
GGCTACAATCATGCCTTTAATTTTAGGAGGCTTTTCTGGCACCACACTCTGCTGTTTGCTGCAAATTGCTTGTTTCTACCCGTTGATTCTGGATCCAGCTTGTGTTAACCAGGGCCACATCCATTCATATTCACAGGGGGGCTGGACCCCCTCTCACACAAACTATAGTTGGGCCTCCTCAACGGAATTGTTTGCCCACTTAATCTGTGACGCTTTATGGTCTGAGACTTTTCTGCATCATTCATATTACTGTCATTATTTTCAGTTCTCAGACTACCTGGAATCACTGAATCTTATCAACACATCTGGATCTGCCCATCACTGCAACTTTCATTGTTTTTGGGTTCTGAATGATCGTATCTTCATCAATGTTTCTCATGGTTCAATTATGGGTGCAAAATGTCACACTGTTAACTCCTGTAACTACACATCATTGACAAAGAAGTCAAGTAAATGTCTGATATTAATGTTGTTATTGATCTCAGGGATTCAGCCCAACCCAGGGCCCTCCATTAACTACAGTACTCCTAGTGAGTTTAAAAATAATTCAGGTCTCCATTTCCTGCATGTAAACGCTCGTAGCCTCATAAAAAAACTTGATGAATTGAAAATCCTAATCAGTTCTTCTGGGGCAGATGTGATCGTTATCTCTGAAACTTGGCTCAAAAAATCTGTTTTGAAAAATGACCTGGCAATCAATGAATTTAAGATCTATCGTTGTGATCGTAATAAAAAGGGAGGTGGAGTCGCTATTTACATCAGAGACTCTTTGGCTGCCAGGATTGCATCTAAAAAAACAATCGCAAACCAGTTTGAGGCTTTAGCTGTGAACATCAGTTTGAAAGGAGGTCAGCCCTTAACTGTTGTAGGTTGTTATCGTCCCCCCTCCGCAACACCTGACCTTGTGACAGCCTGCTCATTTTCAGAGCTGCTCTCATTACTTTTTGTTCTCACTTGGCCCCTCCCATCCTGCCACACTTAAAGACGCACCTGGATCACAGCTGTGAACTCACCTGATTGCTCGTTTGCTCTTCCAGTTTTGGCAGTTTATCTCCAGACCTAAAACAAGCAGCAACAGCTGCCACGATTCTGCCAGTGTTGCATCCCTGGTCAAACAATTAAACTTAAATCCGAGGCTGTGCGATCCCTCGGCTGTTCCAAATCCCTTCACTTCCTGCTAAAACCATCACCGTGGACCGAAAAAAACCAAACAAAAGGGAAACGTGCATCTACTCTGTGCGCTCTCCGACGTGAATCCGGAGATCCTGGAAGCGTGTGACGTCACCCAGTTAATTGCTCGTAAGTCACAGAATTAAATATTTAATATTATTACAAAATAATCAGTTACGCCCCATAGTGATTTCAAAATATTACATTTCTTCATTACAGATGATAAAACAAAACAAAACAACCTATGGATTCCTGATTCTGCTTTATCTGAGATCTGTAAGTCATTCTTTTTCCTGCTTTTTATTGTGAGCATTTAAATGGCACTTGGGCCTGATTATTATTGTTTTTTGTTATTCCACAGCTCTTGCTGTGGGGCAGTAAATATATGGGAGCCTTGACCTGTTTGATTGTGGAAGACAAGAAAAAAGACTTTAAGAACTTTTTTTTGAGGGGGGGGATTTGTGTTTATTTTGTTTATGGACATTTAAAAATATAAACCTGAAAGAAAAAAAAAGAGAAATGATGTGGATGATGTTTTGTTTGTTTTTTGTGTAAAAGAAAAAGGATGATGTTTTTGTTTTTTGTGTGAAAAAAAGAAGAAAAAAAATAAATGTGTATATATATTTTGTCATTCAAGGTGTTAAAGGGTCAACACCATTAAAGTGGATGGTCCTTGTGTGACAGGTTTAAAAAAAATAATAATAATACAAAAGTAATTCAAAAGTGTTAATCCTAATTGTCAGGAGGGATACCTGGCTGGCACCCCTTTTTAATAAACCCACTTTTGTAAAACCGTCACAACCTGAAGCTCTATCCTCCCTGACTGAATTCATAGGAAATTTAAAACACAATGAGATTGTTATGGCAGGAGATTTCAACATTGACTGGAATAAGTCAACCCCCCTCTGTGATAAATTCAAGGAATGTTGCCTATCTCTCAATCTAACACAACTTATCGATTCTCCCACCAGACCAAACATAAAATGTCCCGAAAAATCTTCCACCTTAGATCTGTTTTTCACAAATGCACCTCACAAATTTCCTGGTATTGGTGTATTTGCTAACGTTTTGAGTGATCATTCCGTAATAGCAGCTCTTAGATCTATTAAACTTCCACCTGCTAAGCCCAGAATAATCCAAAAAAGGGATTTGAAACGTTTCAGTGAACAATCATTCCTTTGGGATCTATCCCACTTTGACTGGCAACGTACCCTACAAATCAATGACGTGAACACCGCTTGGAACTATTTTCATGATAGTTTCATTTACTGTACTTTGTAAACAAACACGCTCCTTTCCAGCAGTTCAAGATAAAGGGCCGAGACAGCCCCTGGTTTACTCCTGAATTAGCTGATCTCCTGCACTGGAGAGATTCTTATCTCAGACCTCCAAAAATCTAAACGATCCTAAAAAATTCTGGAAAACCATCAAATCTCTCTCAGGCACCCCCCAATCATCTGACCTCCCATCACAATTTCTTGTTGACTCTGTTCCTGTGTCAAATAAGCACGAGATCCTGAACTGTTTCAATAAACATTTTGTTGCTTCTAGTTCATTATTTGACACAGTTACAAACGGAAAATCAGCCACTTTATCTAATAATCAAACTTCTACAAATCAAATCCCTCCTACAAGTCAACCATCTGTTAATCACACCTTCTCTTTTTCTCCGTTCTCAGTCAGTGAGGTAAATAAACTGTTAAATGATCTTGATCCAAAAAAATCTGCAGGTCCAGATGAACTTCCACCTTATTTCTTAAGGCTGGCTGCTCATATCATCACAGTCCCTGTGACCCACATCTTTAATCTGTCCATAAGCCAAAACACCATTCCGGATGCTTGGAAAACAGCCTTTGTTCTTCCTTTGCTGAAGGGAGGTGACCCCACCTCACTGAACAATTATCGACCGATCTCTAAACTCTGCATCTTAGCCAAGGTTCTAGAAAAACTGATAAACTCTCAGATCAAAAATTATCTGGACTCATTTAACATCTTACCTCTCCATCAATCTGGTTTCAGGAAACAACACAGCACAACAACTGCTTCTCTGAAGGTTCTGAATGATGTTGTTGAAGCATTGGATGCTAAGGATTATTGTGCTGCACTTTTCTTAGACCTGTCTAAAGCTTTTGACACTGTGGATCATAACATCCTGTGTCATAAGCTCTCAGAAATCGGTTTCTCTGATCACACCATCGGTTGGTTTTCTAACTATCTTTCCAATCGGAGGCAATGTGTTCAACATAACGGTACTTCTTCCAGCTATTTAACAGTTAAAAATGGTGTACCACAAGGCTCAGTTTTAGGACCCACTCTCTTTACAATCTACATAGCTAATGTAGGTCACTGCATCCCTGATGCATCCTTACATTTCTATGCTGATGATACAGTTGTTTACTGCCGAGCTAAAACAGTTGCTAAGGCTTTCCAGTTACTGCAATCCGCTTTTGACATCATCCAGTCAGATTTGTTCCGTCTCAAACTTGTCCTAAATGCTGATAAAACAAAAGGGATGTTTTTTTCAAATAGGAAGGCGGTTCCAGCAGATCCTCCTCTGATTTTATCTTCAAATGGTGTCCCTATTGAGTTTGTTGATTCCTATAAATATCTGGGTATCCTGATCGATTCACATCTCTCTTTTAAACTCCACGTGGAAAACCTAGTGAAGAAACTGAAAGTTAAACTGGGTTTCTTTTTCAGAAACAGATCATGTCTATCACTGAATGTTAGGAAACGCCTTGTGTCTGTGACTTTCCTTCCCTCCATTGATTACGGTGACATTCTCTACATGAATGCTCCTACAAGCACCCTGCGGATGTTGGATGTTGTCTATCATGGTGCACTAAGATTCATAACTGGTTGTGATTATCGTACCCACCACTGCACCCTGTATTCACTGGTTAACTGGACATCATTAACCTCACGCAGACTCTTCCACTGGTACATTTTCATCTTTAAATCACTTCTTGGTCTGCTGCCCTCATACATCTCCTCCTACATGTCTTTGCGTGAGTGCAGCTACAGCGTGCGCTCTCAGGACATGATTACCTGCAGTGTTCCGTCAGTGAGGACTGAACTTGGAAAAAGGGCCTTCTCCTACTCCGCTCCTGCTTCATGGAATATCTTACAAAAAGATCTGAAGCTCTCGACCTTGACTTCTCTAAATGGTTTTCAGAATCTGTTGGAATCCTGGCAAAAACCAATGCAGATTTGTTCCTGTCTTTGATTTTATACGTCTACCTTATAATGTTTTGCTAGTTTTTTGATACTTTGTTAAAAAACTTTCTTTTGTTTTTTTCTCTCTTTTGTTTTCTATTGTTTATTGTTTGTTTGTTTATTGTTTATTGTTTAAGGAAATTCTACCACTGCTGTTCATTGTTCTTTAGTTTTAGCAGGTCGCTTTCGTAAATGAGCCCATGAGGTTCAAAAGATTTACCTGACTAAATAAAGGTTGAATGAATGAATGTAGTTATAAGATGTACGGTAGTTATAATCTTGCTGGTTTTTTTATTTATTTTTTCGTTACTTTTTTCCTTTTGACTGTCCTTTTGGTTGCCATTTTATGTTTATTTGTAAAAATGAAAAGAAAGAAAAACATCTGTATGCATCTTTTATGTTTGTCTATTGTTGCTGTTCATTGTTGTCATCACTCTTCCTTAAAATCAGGTGTCTCTTGTAATACAGTATTTTCTGGACTGTAGGTCACACCTTTATATAAGTCGCTTTGTCCAATTATTGTCAATAAATTGAAAAAATCCATAAACAGGTCGCACCTTTATATAAGTCGCACCTACTTCACCGCTGACGTGACGCGTCACCGCTGAGACAACCCGGAAATGTGGTCTGAGTGTTCGTTGAGCCACAAGAACTCATTTTCAAGAGAGACCTGTTAGGGAGCAGATGGTGGGGGTTAAGGGCCTTGCTCAGGGGCCCAGAGTGGGGCGAATGAGGGTGGAGGCAGGTATGGGTGTTTCACCTTTTTCCACCCATATTTTTTGATGTTGTCTGTACTGGGGCTTGAACCGGCGATCTTCCGATCACAGGCCCACCGTCTCTAACCACTGCCCTACCACTCCCCAGATATTTGAACTCCTCCACTTGAGGCAGAACCTCACCCTCGACCTAGACAGCGCAATCCACCTGTTTCTGGTTGAGGACCATGGCCTCAGATTTGGAGGTGCTGATTCTTATCACAGCCGCTTCACACTCGGCTGCGAACCGCTCCAGTGAGAGCTGAAGATCACAGCACAATGACGCCAACAGGACCACATCATCTGCAAAGAGCAGAGATGGAATCCTGAGGCCACCAAACCGGAAACCCTCTGCCTGCTGGCTGCACTGAGAAATTCTGTCCATAAAAGTTATGAGGCTGCACAGTTGCAGAGAGAAAAGCTCTGCAGAGAGTGGTGAAGGCTGCACAGAAGTCTGTGGGAGTCAGTCTCCCCACCATCACAGACATTTACACCTCCAGATGCAGAAAAAGAGCCACCTGCATCATGAAAGACCTCACTCACCCAGCACACTCACTCTTTGCACCACTCCCCTCGGGACGGAGGTTGAGGAGCATCAAATGTAGAACCACTAGACTGAGGAACAGCTTCTACCCTGAGGCTGTCAGACTCATGAATAAATAAATAATAAGAATAAACACTGCAAAATGTCACATCATGCTGATGCTGATCTGTTTCTTGTTGCTGCGTTCATCTGTGACCATCTGCTCATGTTCGTGCTGCTGTTTATAATGATGTTTTTCTACTACATTAGGGCTTAGTGTATTACTAGCTGATGTCTCTCTTAGTTAATCCTAGATGTTATTATTGTTTTTCTCTTGCATTTGTTGTTGGATGTAACTGGGACCCTGTGTACATAATCTCGTTTTCAACACATGTACTACATGCGGTGCAAATGACAATAAATTCTCTCTGACTCTCTGACTCTGACTCTGACTCTTATGAACAGAATCGGTGACAACGGGCAGCCTTGGTGGAGTCTGACTCCCACCCTTGAGGGGTTCGACTTACTAATGGCAATGCGAACCAAGCTCTCGCACTGCCTGTATAGGGACTGAACAGCCCGTAGCAACGAGCCCCCAATCCCATACTCAAGGAGCACCCCCCACAGTGGACCCCGAGGAACATGGTCAAATGCCTTCTCCAAATCCACAAAACACATGTAGACAGGATGGGCAAACTCCCATGACCCCTCGAGGATCCTAGTGAGGGTAAAGAGCTGATCCAGTGTTCCACGGCCAGGACAGAACCTACATTGTTCCTCCTGGATCTGAGGTTCGACCAACGATCGGACTCGCTTCTCCAGTACCCCTTAATAGACATTACCAAGGAGGCTCGTCAAATCTTGTTTTTTCCAGCTGAGGCGTCTATCTAAGCTGAAGCCCATATTATCAAAAATAACCTGGAGACAGTGATTCACACATTCATTACATCTAGGCTTGATTACTGCAATTCACTTCTGCTTGGTGTCAGTCAGACACCATTGCACGATTACAACTGGTTCAGAACGCAGCTGCCCGATTTTTAACCAGTACACGCAAAAGAGAGCACATTACACCAGTCTTGGCCTCCCTGCACTGGCTACCGGTTCATCTTCGAATCCAGTTCAAAATTCTCATGTACGTCTACAAATCACTGAACAGTCTCGCCCCCGCCTATCTCTCGGATCTGATACACCCATATGTCCCACCACGTGCTTTGAGGTCAGAGGACCAGTAACTTCTCACAGTTCCAGAAACTCGTCTTAAGCGCAGAGGTGACAGGGCGTTCTCTGTAGCAGGACCAAGACTCTGGAACGAGTTACCGCTGCTCATCAAACAGGCCCCCTCCTTTGCAGTTTTCAAATCTCTGTTAAAAACTCACTACTATTCTGTTGCTTTCAACACCAGCTGATATGTATTTGATCATTTTATTTATGATCTGCAATGTTTTTATGTCTCTCATGTTGTATTTCACTGTGTGTGTTGCCTGTTGTTTGTTTGTTTGTTCAGCACTTTGGTTTGGCCTTGTTCCTGTTTAAAGTGCTTTATAAATAAAATGGTATGGTATGGTATGGCTGAGGAGAGTGATGCCCCTGTAATTTGAGCACACTCTCCGGTCCCCCTTTTTGAAGAGGGGAACCATCACCCTAGGGCTGGGCCATATCATATCGTTTACGATAATACCGGTAAAAATAGCTTGCCCGGGCAAAAAAAAGATATCATGATATGCTAATTTCATGACGTGATACGTAAGGACGCCCCGCCCCCCAACCGAGCGCTTCAAACTGAACTGCGCACCTCTCTTCCACCAGTCTGTACTGGTGCTAAAATGAGAAAAACAAACCGCGCGTCGTGTCAGCTTCTGTCCCCTGGCTGCTCTGAACAGCAGGTAGAGGATCAAATGCCCCCACCCGCCCCCACCACCCCACTGAGCAGTCGCGCTGCGGGCTGGTCTCCCCTCGCTCTGCAAACTGTCTCTACAAACACGCGCGGCTCTCCACGAACCAAGACAAAACCACAGTGAGTGAAGTTATTTTCAAGTTGGAAGTTGGAGATTCGAGCTCCGTGTCTTCATCAGTGCGTTGCTCTCGTCAGTCCACTTCATGGAGTCTGATTTCGGGCAGCCGCGCTGAGTCTGCCCCTATTCAGAGACGTCATGGTTCACTTAGGGACCGTCAACAAATTTTCGACCGTGTCACTCTTTAGAAACAAAGAATAATATATTTTACATGGAGAGTGATTTAGGAAACTACACCTGAACTTTAGTTTTTGTGGTGGTTTTTGTTTATCAATCAATCAATCAATCTTTATTTATAGAGCCCTTTTCAGCAGCCAGAAGGTGCACAAAGTGCTGAACAATACAGAAATAAAACAAACAATAAAAAATAACAATAAAAAACAGCCAGTTAAAAATTAAAAACAATTTAGACCTAACAAGAATGTCAAAGAACTACTAGGTATTAAAAGCCTAAAGATAGTCCATTATATTTTGTGCAGACTTTTTCAATCTAAATAACAGATCTTTTTTATTTTTTATTTTTATACTGACTGAATACTTTACTAAATAAAGTAATTTCAGTCAAATTAACCCTTGTTGTTTAATTTTTTTTATAATACTGCAAAGCAACATGTTAAATTAATTTTGTCAAATAAATAAATTTGATTTCTTTTTTTTTTTTGGGTTATATCACGAAATTTATCGTTATCGTGATATCGCTCTGAAATATCACGATATAATTTTTGAGCCATATCGCACACCCCTACATCACCCCAGTCTGCCAATCCAGTGGTAATGCCCCCGATGTCCATGCGACGTTGCAAAGGTGTGTCAAACAAGACAGTCTCACAACATCCAGAGCCTTAAAGCTGGGGTATGTAAGATTGTAATGTAGTCTGTAACTTTTCAAACAATATATTTTTAACATATTTCTTCACTCTGTCACTATCTACTGACAAACTGATGTTAGACAAAGTAATCTCTGAAAAAAACTATAGTCCCCTTGCTTCTCTATCAGCATTTATAAAAACACTAAAAACACAGAGTGACCAGGACAATGACAGCCAATAAAAACAGAGTTTGTAACCAGCCAATTAAAAACAGAGCTTGAATTTGAATCAGCCAATAAAAACAGAGCTTGAATTTGAATCTCAGCAGAGCCTCCCCCTCAGAGCCATATATGGCTCTGAGGGGGAGGGATCAGAATGCTTTGCCTGTTGAAATTTTTTCTAAGTTCTGCACTCTACAGAAAGTTACACATAGCACCTTTAAGGAAATCAGGGTGAATCTCATCCACTCCCGGAGCCCTGCCACCTCGGAGCTTTTTAAAAACCTGAGCAACCTCAGCCAATGTTATGGATGGATCAATCCCAAAGTCCCCCGACTCAGCTTCCTCCATGGAAGGCATGCTGGTGGAATTGAAAAGGTCCAAGAAGTATTCCTTTTACCTCCCGACGACATCACTGGTTGAGGTCAACAGCAGCCCAGCTTCACTGAATACAGTGTTAGTAAAGTGCTGCTTTTCCCTCCTCAGCCGTCTGATGGTTTGCCAGATTCTCCTCGGAGCTGAACGAGAGTCAGAGTCAGAGAGAATTTATTGTCATTTGCACCGCATGTAGTACATGTGTTGAAAACGAGATTATGTACACAGGGTCCCAGTTACATCCAACAACAAATGCAAGAGAAAAACAATAATAACATCTAGGATTAACTAAGAGAGACATCAGCTAGTAATACACTAAGCCCTAATGTAGTAGAAAAACATCATTATAAACAGCAGCACGAACATGAGTCATTATGAGCAGATGGTCACAGATGAACGCAGCAACAAGAAACAGATCAGTATCAACATGATGTGACATTTTGCAGTGTTTATTCTTATTATTTATTTATTCATGAGTCTGACAGCCTCAGGGTAGAAGCTGTTCCTCAGTCTAGTGGTTCTACATTTGATGCTCCTCAACCTCCGTCCCGAGGGGAGTGGTGCAAAGAGTGAGTGTGCTGGGTGTCAGCTGGGAGTCGCTATACAAGGTCTCACCGAACTCCCACAACACCAGTTGTGTTTGAACAGTTTCAACCAGTGTCTCTTGCCACTCTCACTGATGTTGTTCAACACTAAAGGTTGGTTTATACTCCTTGTCTTACGTCTTTTACCCCCCGTTTAGTGAAAAAAGTTGCGCAACTTCTGGCTGCACTCCCGCTGCGATCCCCCGGTGACCGCTCGTCTTGTGGCGGCGGCCGTGGCGTAGTGGTAATGGCAGTCGTCCCCCGATCGGAAGGTTGGAGGTTCGAATCCCGGTTCCCCACACCATGTGTTGTTGTGTCCCTGGGCAAGACACTTAACCCCGAGTTGCTCCCGGTAGGACTGGAAGGCGCCTTGCATGGCAGTCGCCGCTACCGGTGTATAAATGCGTGTATGAATGGGTGTATGATGGTTGGTATTGTAAAGCGCTTTGGGGCTCCTCACAGGGGGCTGGAAAGCGCTATATAAATAAGCTCCATTTACCATTTGTACATGGCCCCCAAGCAGAACTCTGAGACGCCGACGATGCGGCTCGCAGTGTGTGATTGGTTCAAAGTTTGTGGGCGTTTTTTGTTTTTGCTTTGACAGACATGGATAGTTTTGAAGAGAAACTTGTCTGTGTGCGCGCGTACACGCAAACCGTGCGTCTCTGCACTTTGCGCATTGCACCCAACACACACACACACCAATACATATATACCAATACATTATCACGTTGTATTGGTGAGAACTGGTGCAATGTTAATAAAAGCTCTTGTATCTTGTATCTTGTATCTTTATTTATGAATTTATAATGGATTTAATATGATAGGCTCCATTACCTCCATTTGTGAGTCTGTTATCATGAGTGTAGCCAGAATTCTATGAGGGGCGGATTGTTTAAAGGAAACAAACAAACAAACAAAAAAAGCAACAAAAAAGCAACAAGCCTCGGTGGCTCAATGGAAAGGCGTACGTTTTCCGCTCCAAAGCTTTTCTCGACTCGGGTTCGAATCTCACCTGGTTGAAGTTATTTTATGTTTGACTTTTATTGGATAAAAAAAAAAAGGAGTTACTTCCGGTTATGGCGGCCGCTTGAGCAGACGCATGCAGCTTCGCTCCGTAGCTACTGCCCTAATATGTTAAGATAACAGCTGTCCACTGCGATAAATGCAGAAAAAAGGGAGACATTCTGAGGAATAATGCCTAACCAAACTAAAACAAACAAAGGGAAAAGCGATACGACTAAACAAACTACGTTGTTTGACCACAACCTTCGTAGTGAAGCCCGGAAAGCTAACAGAAACATGGCGGAACAGGAAGGAGAAAGCGACCCAGAAAGCAGTAAGTTTGACCAAATCCTATCTGCAATAACAACACTACGAACTGAATTTTCTTCTAAACTCGATGGAGTGTTGGAAACGCTAAAAAACATGAAGCAGGAGATGAAAGACTATAACGAGCGGGTTTCACAAACAGAAGACCGCATCTCCTTTGCAGAGGATGAGGTGGCTAAGCTACGAGCTAACGTTAGCACCTTACAGGCTAACAACAAATCGATGGGAGATAAATAAATGGATTTGGAAACGAGCTCGTTCAAGCAACTTACGGCTCGTGAGTCTTCCGGAGGGCGCTGAGGGCTCTGACCTATGTGCTTTTTTGGAGCGGTGGATTCCTGAGGCGGTGGGGAACAACGCGGCGCAGGCCTTGGAGGGCCTGCAGGCCAAGGTGAGCCTGGAGTCCGCCTACAGACTGGGCCGGAGGACGGATGGCGCTGTTCGACCCAGAACCCTGATGATGAGGTTTGTGAATCTTCGTGAGAAGCAAGGGGTCATGAGAGCAGCACGAACGAAGAAGGATATATATTATAAAGAACAACAGGTCCGCTTTTACCCAGATTTGGCCCCGGGGCTTCACCAACTTCGGAAAAAGTTTGACCCAATTCGAGATCAACTACGTAAATTGGGCATTCGAAATGGAATAATTCATCCTGCAACACTTTTGGTGACGTTTAAAAATAAAACATTGACATTTAAATCTTTTGAGGACGCAAGCAAGTTTATAAAAGAAATTCAGGAAGACTCTAAGCATGCAAAGCCTTCCATCCATCCATCCATCTTCTTCCGCTTATCCGGGGTCGGGTCGCGGGGGTAGCAGCCTAAGTAGGGAGGCCCAGACTTCCCTCTCCCCAGCCACTTGGAGCAGCTCCTCCGGGGGAATCCCAAGGCGTTCCCAGGCCAGCCGAGAAACATAGTCCCTCCAGCGTATCCTGGGTCTTCCTCTGGGTCTCCTCCCGGTGGGACATGCCCGGAACACCTCACCAGGGAGGCGTCCAGGAGGCATCCTAACCAGATGCCCGAGCCACCTCAACTGGCTCCTCTCGATGTGGAGAAGCAGCGGCTCTACTCCGAGTCCCTCCCGGATGACTGAGCTTCTCACCCTATCTCTAAGGGAGAGTCCAGACACCCTGCGGAGAAAACTCATTTCAGCCGCTTGTATCCGAGATCTCGTTCTTTCGGTCACAACCCAAAGCTCATGACCATAGATGAGGGTGGGAACGTAGATCGATCGGTAAATTGAGAGCTTTGCCTTTCGACTCAGCTCTCTCTTCACCACAACAGACCGGTACAGCGCCCGCTTCACTGCGGACGCTGCACCTATCCACCTATCTCACGCTCCAGTTTTCCCTCATTCGTGAACAAGATGCAAAGCCTTGAAGAGGGGGAAAAAAAAAAAAAAGGACACGGATGGTATGTAGAAAGGGGAAAAAAAAAAGAAAAAATCTGAAAAGTAAAGTTTTGACATTGACTGATATACTGTACTTATAGTTTAGTACTACAGTAAATATGTAAATATGACTTATCTGTTTATTTCTTTACTGGGCAATGCAGTGAATATATTTGGTTAATTATATAATATATAAGGGTTTTTGAATAAATAGAAGCTTAAAGTGATGCATAGGGTATAAGTTAGTTAACTGAATAGGCTCTAAACATGAGTGAACAGTGGTTAGAATTATAAATTATTATTTTATTTCAATTATACTTTTTTATTTTTTATTTTTTTATTATTATTATTATTTATTTATTTTTTAACAAACGCTACATGAGCAAATGACTAATTCAAGCTTTAAAAATATGGGAAATATCAAAGTTAGAATGTCCATAAAGTTTTTTAAAGGGAGAGGATAAAGGATAATAAAGAGGGGTATAAGTGTATGTACAGGTGACCCCCGAGGTACGAACGATTTAGGGACCTAAGAACGGTTCGCAGCTCGATTCTGCCGTAGGTAGGGGGTGAAAATTATATAAAAAAAAAAATTATTCATTCATTCATTCATTCAACCTTTATTTATCATGCTAACGGAGCGCGCGCACACATTTAAGCATGTACAGTAGTGTACTGTAATGTTAAACATTGCTATTCACATTTACAGAATAAATAAAAATATATTTTCTTACTTTGAGATGGTCAAAGCCGACATCTTAGGTTGCCATGCGTTGATTGTTGTCGGGCCGAGCAGCGCGGCGGCCGGCCAGTGAACCACCGCAGCCGCTCCAGACCTGTGTTAGCTAGCTGGCTAGCTTCTGCTAGCCAAGCCATGAGCTGGTGTTGGAGCGGCGGCGCGATCAATCTGCAGCTCCTGCTCCAGCCTGAGACGTCCACAGAGCTCACAGAGCGATTCCAGCTAGTAATTAATCCATATGATGCGATCCTGGTCACAAGTGTTCAAAAGGCCGGCTCCCGTGTTAGCTCCCGTGTTAGCTTCTGGAGCTAGCCAGGCCGGAGGTGTAGCCAGGCCGGCCGGAGGTCTTCGCGCGGCGGCCTGGCACGATCAGCGATAAATCCGCTGCTGCCTGAGACATCCACAAAGTTCACAGAGACGTTACCAGCTCGTAATTAATCCATATGAAGCCATCCTGGTCACCAGTCTTCGGCCCGGCGCCGGGCAGCTACTGTATCCTAAAATGGCGTCCGGTGTTCTACATTAATTTGTGACCGTGTAAACTGAAGACCTACTTCCTGTTGCCCAAGATTGCTCAAAAAATGATCAGAAATGATCATTTTTATCATAATTATTATTTATAAAGCCTTTAAAACAACCACAGCTGCAACAAAGTGATGTACACATGAAATTAAGAACATTTAAACACAAAAATAAAATATATATATATTTTTTTTAATACAGTAATTTCGTATTTTTATTAAATATGATACGTTCGTAGGTCCCGTTGTTCGTAGGTCGATGGAGTCGTAAGTGGGGGGTCACCTGTATGTACAGGTAACCCCCGATTTACGAACGAGTTTGGGACCTAAGAACGGTTCGCAGGTCGATCTGTTCGCAGGTCAGACCTTCCGTACCCTCGTCACTCGGGGATGTCCTGTATTTTTTTTTTTTTTTGTGGTACCAAGTACTGTACAGTACGTACTTCGCCTATCCTAACACACCTAACACAGTGTAATTAATTAATACAGTACAGTAATAAAAATATAAATTAAATAAAAATATAATTTCTTACTTGGAGGTGGTCAAAGCCGCTGCTGCGTCCCGTGTTAGCTCCCTTGTTAGCTTCTGGAGCTAGCCAGGCCGGAGGTGTTCTCGCGGCGGCCTGGCACCATCGGCGATAAATCTGCAGCTGCCTGGGACATCCACAAAGTTCACAGAGACGTTTCCAGCTCGTAATTAATCCAATATGAAGCCATCCTGGTCACCAGTCTTCCAAACCTGGCTGCCTGCAGCCGTAACTATGACCTAAGATGGCGTCCGGTGTTAGCTTCTGGAGCTAGCCAGGCCAGAGCCTGGCCGGAGGTGTTCCCGCGGCGGCCTGGCACGATCTGCGATAAATCCGCTGCTGCCTTAGACATCCACAAAGTTCACAGAGACGTTTCCAGCTCGTAATTAATCCATATGAAGCCATCCTGGTCACCAGTCTTCGGGCCGGCTCCCGGCAGCTAGCCTAAAATGGCGTCCGGTGTTCTACATGAATTTGTGACCGGAGACCCCAGTGACTGAACCTAAAACGCCGTCCGGTGTTCTACATTAATTTGTGACCGTGTAAACTGAAGACCTACTTCCTGTTGCCCAAGATTGCTCAAAAATGATCAGAAATGATCTTTTTTATCATAATTATTATTTATAAAGCCTTTAAAACAACCATAGCTGCAACAAAGTGATGTACACATGAAATTAAGAACATTTAAACACAAAAAAAAAAAATATATATATATATATATTTTTTTTTAATACAGTAATTTCATATTTTTATTAAATATGATATGTTCGTAGGTCCCGTGGTTCGCAGGTCGATGGGGTCGTAGGTCGGGGGTCACCTGTATATATATATATATATATATATATATGTATATATATATATATATATATAAGTATAAGTATTATGCAAATATGTGGACACACGGGTGTATATGCGCTAATATTTACTTATTATTATTATTATTATTATTAATTTTTATTATTATTATTATTTTCAATTCTAGGCAGTTGCGGGGGAAGTTGTTGCAGATAAGCAAAGCGCGGTGGTACTGATCCTCACTAGGTGTGGATTGGTTTCTAGCTATAACGGGAGACACAATGGAAGCGGGTGGGATTCTCTCAACCCTGGGAGGGGGGGTTGGAGCGGGGAGGGATGTTTATGTTTTGTATTTAGTGGAGTTGTGTGTGATGGATGTGCGATTTAACTTTTTTTTTTGTTGTTGTGTCTCAGACAATGAAAATTTGTTTAATGGACTAATTTTATTACAGTATGTCTCAACAGTAAAGTTTAATTTTATTTCATGGAACTGCAGAGGTCTTCAGCGTCTTCAAAAAGTTAAACAAGTTATGAACAGATTAAAGGAAATTGATTCAAAAATTGTGTTCCTCGAAGAAACACATCTTCTTGATGAGGACTTGTTAAAAGTGAAAAGGAGGTGGAAGGGCAACATTTATATGGCACCATACACTTCTCAGTCTAGAGGGGTAATGACTTTAGTTCACGAATCGGTACCATTGCAAATTAAAAACATAAAGATAAAAGAGGAAGATGCCTAATACTTCAAGGCTATTTAATGTCAGAAATGCTAATTTTAACTAATATATATGGTCCAAATGTAGATGATAATAAATTTTATAACGATATACTCCTCACACTAACATCACTTAAAGGGTTACATATAATGGGCGGAGATTTTAATTGCACACTAAATCCGAATTTGGACAGGTCAACAGGAACAGATCAATCACATAATAACTGTAGAACAGCAATAAAAACTATGATGAGGGAGCTAGAGTTACGTGATGAATGGAGAGAAAGAAACTTAGTTAACAAAGCATACTCATGCTATTCAAGTACTTTCAAAACCTACTCTAGAATAGACTATTATTTAATTTCTACAGAATTACAGTATAAAATCCCAGAATGTTCCTATGAAAATATAGTTATTTCGGATCATGCACCGTGCAGGTTAGTTTATAAAGATGATAAACTAAAGAGAGATCCTCCAAGATGGCAATTTCAACACAAATGGCTACGAGATGAAAACTTTGTGAAATACCTAAGGAAACAAGTAGAAGAATTTTTTCAGATTAATACTACTGAAACGTCAGCGTGTATAAGATGGGAAGCATTCAAGGCCTTTCTTAGAGGGCATATTATTAGCTATACAGGTTCCAAGACAAAACAAACTGAAAAAACCAGAATACAGTTGGAAAATAAAATAAAAACAATACAAGAGAAAATAAACAAAAAACAAGATCCACAACTGGAAAAGGAATTATTAATTTTAAGAGCAGAATACAATAAACATTCAGCATCAAGAGCCGCATCTAGCTTACTACGACTTAAACAAACATTCTATGAACAGGGAGATAAAACAGGAAAACTATTAGCTTGGCAAATAAAACAGTTAGAATTTAGGCAACCAATTACATCTATTAAAATAAATGAACAAACTTTACAAGATCCACAACAAATAAACTCAGCGTTTAAGAATTATTATGAGGATTTGTATAAAGCACAAGAACAAATAAAATTAGAAAAAATAGATAAATTCTTAACAAATTTAAATATACCTAAGTTTTCAGAAGGAGATAGGGAAACCCTGAATTTAGAAATAACAGAGGAAGAGTTAGGACAAGCTATCAACAATATGAAATCAGGAAAAAGAGGAGGACCTGATGGCCTCCCAATAGATTTATACAAAATTTTTAAAGATAAACTTTTAACTCCACTACTACCGTAAACACCGGTTATAATACGCACTTTTATTGCTCATTTGAATGTCCTGCGTATTATACACTGAAGCGTATTATCTACAGATTTTTTCCCATATTTTTAGACCCATTTTTGGCTCTGATTCGCTGTTTTTCATTTTGGCCTAAAAATGGTGCAGTACCAGTTTCGGCCGCTATGGGCGCTAATGCACCCTGTAGTCTGTTTACCTGCAGACTGTACCTGGAGGCGTATCCTGGCGCCATCTAGTGGCCATAAAAAAGACTGTCACGGCAGCGCGTATTATACACCGAAGCGTATTATCTACAGATTTTTCTGATTTATTTCCAAATATTGGCCAAAGCGTATTATACACCGGAGCGTATTATACACCGGTGTTTACGGTAGATATGTTTAAGGAAATCTTCAGCTCAAATTATCTTCCCCCATCATTAAACGCTACCATGATTACTCTTTTACCGAAACCAGATAAACCATTAAATGCATGTGAAAATTTCAGGCCAATTAGTTTGTTAAATGCAGATCTGAAAATAATATCTAAATTGTTAGCATTACGTTTACAAAAGATCTTACCAAAAGTAATAGATCATGATCAAAATGGATTCATATTAGGGAGGCAAGGCTTCCACAATGTGAGGCGAGTATTAAATATAATTTATTATAATAAGGGAACCCCAGATTCAGCTCTTCTATCGCTAGATGCCGAAAAGGCATTTGATAGGATAGATTGGGAATTCCTTATTCAGGTATTGGAAAAGTTTAATTGTGGAAATAAGTTTGTCCAATGGGTGAAAATATTATATTGTAACCCTTCAGCTGAAATTATAACAAACAGAAATATATCTAAACCAATAAAGATCAGTAGAGGATGCAGACAAGGATGCCCAATGTCACCTTTGTTATTTACTCTGGCAATAGAGCCATTTGCTATTGCTATCCGTTCACACCCGCAAATTTATGGAATCAAAGTAGGATCCAATGAACACAGAATTTCCCTGTTTGCAGATGATGTTATTTTATTTGTATCTAAAATGAGTAGCTCAATAAAACATATTCTGGACATAATCAAACAATATGGTGAGATATCGGGATATAAAATAAATAAAAACAAATCTTCAATGTTACTCCTTGATAAGAATGAAAAGATTAATATAACTCCAGAAATACAACAGTTTAAGATAGTAAGTGAATTTAAGTATTTAGGAATACACATTTCATCAAATATAGAACAGATATCCACAATTAACTATAAACACATATTAAAAGTAGTAGGTGATTCTTTAGAAAGATGGATGCCATTGCCAATATCTATGATTGGGAGAGTAAATTTATTAAAAATGAATATACTACCAAAAGTGCTCTATGTGTTTCAGAATGTTGCCCTTCCACCTCCTCCTGAATTCTTTCCACAAATAAGAAAGATGATGACACGTTTCTTATGGAAAAATAGGAAATCCAGAATACGCTTAACATTATTGTACCTCCCGTATGATCGGGGAGGCTTGAAATGCCCTAATTTTCACTGGTACTATTATGTTGTACATCTTAGGTCTATGATGTTTTATTATAGTAAACACTCTCCACATTGGGCTGATATGGGAACACAAGATTTAACATTAACACTCCCAGCATATTTGTATTCCAATTCAATATTGAAGCTCCTGAAACAAACTTGTTGAGTGGAATAATTATGCTTTCATTTGTCAAACTTATTTTATTTTGAAAGGACACGCACTTCCTGGCATGTAATTAAGAACACATGAGGATGTATAAAAGGTGACGTGGCAACTCAATAAACAGTTATTCCCCTTGTGGTGAACAAACCAGAACACTGACTCTTGGTCATTTTATTCCTCTGTGATGACGGCTTATTTGTATAATTGCACGCTCGGATTCTGCTGAGTGACGCTACCTGCTGACAGGTTATGGGCCCAGATACAGCCCAGATACAGCCCAGCTAAAACCCGGAAAAGCTCTGGACAACAACAACGAGCGCGGGTGAATCTTTGGAGATTGGAGTCGTAAGGACGAGCGTTTTTGGTGAGCAACTACTGAATGCTAAACTAGCACCATGAACAAACGCGTCGTCGATTCAAGTAGCCGATGGGCGCGGCTAACCTTCGACGGAGATGAAAACAATTATGAACTATGGGAGACGAAAGTTCTGGGACATTTCAAACTTCAAGGTATAAAAGACACCATATTGGGAAGAAATATCGACGCCGACACCGATGAAGAGAAAAATGGAATGGCATATGCCGAGCTGATCCAATTCCTCGATGACAAAAGTTTGTCACTCGTGATGAGAGAAGCTGCCGACGATGGTCGAAAAGCATTGAAAATACTAAGAGACTACTACGCAGGAAAAGGTAAACCAAGAATCATCAGTCTCTACACTGAACTAACTTCATTGAGGAAGGAGAGCGGTGAAAGTGTGACTGAATATGTCATACGTGCAGAGACACTTATTACAGCCCTGAGGAATGCCGGGGAAATTCTTGGTGATGGTTTACTTGTGGCTATGGTATTAAAAGGACTGCCAGAGACATTTAAACCTTTTTCCATCCATATAACTCAAAGTGAATCAGATATACAGTTTGCTGAATTCAAAATAAAACTCAGAAGTTATGAAGACACTGAAAGAATGCGCATGACAGAAGCAGATGATGTCATGAAAGTGAGAACGACACAAAACTCACAATTTTCAACAGCTGATGGAGAGTACAAGAAAAATATAACATGTTTCAAGTGTGGCTTCACTGGACACAAAGCCAATGTCTGCCGCTACAGACAGTGGTGCAGTCACTGCAGGAGCAGCACACACAGCGATTCAAACTGCAGAAGGAAGCGACGGAGTGACGACGCGCGCACAGCAGCGGAGGAGGACAGGAACACAGAGAGCGACAACACTTATGCATTCCGGACGAGAGATGACGGCGTGAGACCTAATCATCAACAGAACCTCAAAATCACAGGTCTTATGGTGGACACAGGAGCGACTTCACACATCCTGAAAGAAAAGACAGCATTTAAAAAGTTTGATGAACATTTCCAGTCGACAACACATTGTATCGAGTTGGCTGATGGTACCAGATGTAACGGAGTGGCTGAAGGCAGAGGAGACGCAGAAGTACTTTTGATGGACAGTAGGGGATGAAAACACAGAATAATACTTAAAGGAGCATTGTACATCCCTACATTTCCACAGAACATCTTTTCTGTGAGGGCTGCAACAATGAATGGAGCCACAATCATCTTCAAGGAAGGAAGAAATATTCTACAACACAGAGACGGTACGAAGTTCAACATCTACGAGCATGACAGACTGTACTACCTCGCAACTGAATGTGAGTATGATGAGTGCAATAAGACTTTTGATTTACAAACATGGCACGAGATATTGGGACACTGCAATCATAGTGACATTTTAAAATTGCAAGATGTAGTTGATGGGATGAAAATCAAAGGTAAAACAGGAAATCAAAATTGTGAAGTGTGTATTCAAGGTAAATTTTTTCAAACCAGAAATAGAAACCCTGATAAGAAAGCTAATGAACCTCTTGAACTTGTACATACAGATTTAGCTGGACCCATAGATCCAGTATCACGTGATGGGCATAGATACGCTTTAATATTCACTGATGATTTTTCCGGTGCAATGTTTGTTTATTTTCTTAAAAATAAGAGCGATACTGT
>JBBPBX010063252.1:0-20585 GCA_038048925.1 Garcialebias charrua | reverse complement strand
TATATATATATATATATATATATATGTATGTGTGTGTGTGTGTGTGTGTGTGTGTGTGTATAAAAAGGATAAAAAGGATGAAGCACAGCGTGTTTGCATGAGAGGCATGTCTCATGTCTCAGCTTAGTAAACAGCACAGAATCAATCAAAGCACAAGTGGAGGCGATGGCCTATCTCCCTGATAGCTGCTTGGCTAGAGCTGTGCTGCACAAGGCCAGTCTAAAACAAAGCCTGATCTATTCTCCTGTTTGGAAGCAATATGTTTCTACAAACATCTTGTGATATAAATCAAGGTCATTAAGTGTGATGTGTTGGAGGATACAGAAATTGGGACATTAATCCTGGGGAAATAGTTATCTGCCTGAAGAGGTGTGATCTGAATGTAATGGGACTGGATAATAATGGATAAAATATATGACAACAAGTCTGTCACCACACATTATCTACCACAACTTTTGCACATAACTCCTGGAGAACTGAAGATGTCACCAGGAAGGAAAATGTAAAACCGTGCCTCTTGTTCCCTTGAGCCTCATTTCAACTTTATAGCTGAAATTGCTCCCTCCACCTTATCGCGGTGGAGGAGTATGTGTGCTTGAATGATCCCAGAGCTATGCTGTCAGAGGTAATTGTAATTGCACCTGCTAGGGTCTTCCAATATAGATTGGTCCTAGGTGACAGGGAAGACAAATAGTGATTCCAAAGACTTAATTGGACAGAAATCATCAAGGAGCTCATTGTCCCAAAAACAAAGACCAGAACACAAAACCAACAGGTCATGAAAAGACGTCATAGACAGGAAGACTAACTGAACCATGGATTTACCTAAAGAACCAGTACAGGTAAACTTGACTATTTTCAACTGTTTTTCTAATTCTCAAAAGGATTATCCAACACAAACAGAAGTGTTTTCCAGTTGTGTGCAAATACATCACTGCTAAGTGTTGGGTCAGCTCCATCTAGAAACCCTGCAACGACTAACAACGCTGTACATCACCCTTGTTCTTAAAATGGGCACCAGCACAATTCTTCTCCAATAATCAGGAATTTTCTTACCCTCAAATATGCCATTGAATACAGTATTTGAGTCAAACACCTCACTGCCATCTCTCCAAGACATTTCCAAACCTTCACTGGTATGTCATCAGGTCCTACTGCCTTCTCCCTTTTCATACTTTTCAGAGTTTTCTGGACTTCTCCCTCACTAATCTTTCCCACTTCTTGGTCCATAGTTTTTGTGACCTTTACTATTCTTTCTCTTTCATTTTATTCATTCATTAGTTCCTAAAAGCACTCCATCCATTTTCCCATCACACTCTCCTCACTTGTTAGAACATAACCATTCTCATATTTAACAAGCCTAACCTGCTGTACATCCTTTCCAGTCTGATCCCTTCTTCTTACCCTATTTAGTGTCCAGCTTTCCATAAAACTCATCATATGCCTTCCGCTTAGCCTTAGCTACCTCCCTCTTTGCTCTACATCCCATCTCCTTATATTCCTGTCTCCTCTCTTAAGCACTTTCACTGTCATATTTCTTCTTGGCTAAACTATTTCTTTGAATAGCTTCCTGTACTTCAAGATCCCACCACCAAGTTTCCATTCTTTGTCCAGATGACACACCAAGTACCTTCCTACCCGTCTCTCTAATTGCTGTTGCTGTAGTAGCCCAGTCATTTGGAAGTTCTTTCTGACCACCCAGAACCTGTAAATCAGAATCAGATCCAGAATCAGAATGCTTTTATTATCCTTGCACAGTGAAGTATATCAAAATTACTCTCCGTACAGTCGTCCTAAAGATGGACAGAAGTGTACAGTTGGCCACAGCTTCAAATATGTACTGCCCATGTTGCTTAGATAAGAAAAAAGGGAAGAAAAACTACAAAGTATAAGGAGAGAGGTATTAAATAAATAAAAAAGATCTCTCACACCATGCCCTAGAAAGGGCACGGTTTGAAGCATTAAAAAAATCTACCTGGCTCGCTGGTGGGTTGGGGGTTCGCTGGTTGGGGGGTTGGGTGTCTGGGGGCGTGACTGGTGGCCGATGTGAGGGGGCAGGTTGTCCCAGCCTGGGTGTCTAATGTGTTATGTGTTCTGAGAGTTGTTAGTATGAAGGGTGGGTGTAGTATTTCTTCTGGGATAGGGACTGGGTAGATGTCCTAGATTAGGGTCTGGGACTATGTGTGGCCGGTTGGCTGGCCCTTTCCTATGGTAGGGGCACGCTCCCGTGCTTCCTGGCTCTGTCGGTGGTTAGGCGGACGTTCTTGGCCGTGTCAGCCATGTGTGATTTTGAGTCCTCTTGGGCGGCGGGCTGACTGCGGTTAGTAGGGGTCTTGGCAGCCCTGGTGGGTGTGGGCTGTTGGTCCTGCTGCTGGTGGCCCTCGTGGCCCGGTCACTTTCTGGTCTGGAGTTCAATGGCCTGGAAGTCGGAGAGGTGTTTTGGCCTCGCTCCTTGGGTGGACCTTGGTGAGCTGGGGGGTAGGTTGGGTCAGCGGGGGAGCTGACTCCCTGCGGGAGCATTTGTTCCTGCAGTTATTTTCTCCTCATCCCTCACCGCGCACCTTCGCCCTCTTCATTTTAAAATTAATACATGTAGGGATTTTGAGGCTTGGGTATACTACAACATTTTTACATTTCTGTTGTTCAGAACCATCTGGGACTCAATTTTGTCATACAACTTAGAGATTCATTTATAAACATCCTCATAATATTCACATATAGGAACTTGGGGTGGGCACTATGGTTATGGGTGGTGGGATGACACCACTCTTGCCTCCTGTACCTGTGCTCACTTACAATAATGCATTTAGACCAGCGTTTCTCAAATAGTGGGGCGCGCCCCCCTGGGGGGGCGCAGTGCGATGCCTGGGGGGGCCCGGGCTCTTGTGACCCAGTTTTGAATTTTCTTATTGCGCCGCGGAACTAAAATTCCTAGGCGTGTTTCAGCATGGCGCTATTATCTGTAGCACGTGTAGCATTAGCTTCTCGCTGCGTTGTCTTGTTTGGGAAAGTTATGGCTTCCTTGTTTAAAAAGACGAGCGCAAGTCCAAAGCTGTTGTTTCAGGACGTTGTTTCACGCAGACTGGTGCGAACGTGCAGAGGAGCAGTGCGCTTCGCCACGAGATTAGATCTGCAGCTGCAACACGTTTTTTTTCAACACGTCTAACTAACGGACTTGAAACAACTTCATCCTCCTGTGAACGTCTCTTCTAAAAGCAAGAAAAGCAGCTTGTTGCAACACCGATAACCGCAGCATTTAAACTTCCATCAGGTAAATCAGAACGGTCCAGATCACAGTCGCAGCTGTAGAAGTTTTTAAAGTTCTGGGTTGATGTGCTGGCTTTAAAGTTGGTGAGCTCCGCCACAACATCCATCATGTCAACACTTCAGACTGTTTTGAAGCTCCGCTCCAGAACTGAAAGTGAAAAAGTTCATCACTTTATGAAAAAAATAAAACTGATGTCAACAAGCCCTGGAGCTCTGATGATGACTGAGCGATTTAACTGCCTCATAACAAACGTTCAAGAAGAGGTATTGTTGTCTTATTAATATTATCATCTATATAACTTTTTTAATTTAAAGTTATAATCATATCAACTCTTTCTTTTTTACCTCTTTGTGTTCTTCAGGGAAATCCACCACATCACCTCCAGTAGAAGTGTGTGACTGAACTCTGAACTTTTCCAGAGACTCCCTGATGCATGCTCAATAATCCAGGTAGAAAAACCTAAAAAAGCTAAGTCTGGTCCTCTTCCAGGCACCTGTCCCACCTGGGGGAGCAGGTCCAAGAAGAAGTTGTGAGTAATGAGGACAAATTGCACTACTTTTACACAACTTTTTATATCTACACTACTGCTGATATATATATTCTTTTTACTAGCCTTATTGCATATGCCACTTTACCTCTGCACACCTGCTTCTGCAGGACTTGGTGGCTGCAGAAGAGGTCATGCAATCATGTGGATCATCTGTTCTGGAATAGGCACATCTAAAACATTCAGAGCAGGGAGGCCTGAGGACTTGAATTGAGAATCACAATTTTATATACAAATTATACTACAGTGGACGTATAATAAACCTTTTTCTTTTTAACCCTCTTTTGGTATGTGCGAGGTTATTACAGCCACCGTATTTATAGTCGCAGCGGAGAGTAGGGGGGCGCGGACCGGATTCTTCTTCCTGGGGGGGGGCTTAACAGAAAATAATTGAGAAGCACTGATTTAGACAGTAAGGGCTTGGGTTGGAGTTGGGTGGAGAAGAAACTTGCATTATGCCAGCCTTTGCTCCTTCTCTTTCCCTTTTTTAATTGTACTTTACAACAACACACATCAACAGCACATCTGGGGGCAGGGGTGTGTGTGTCGGGGTCTATTTTTTTTTTAGCACCCCTGGTTCCCTGGTGGCCATTCTGGGGTTGGGGTCTGGTAAAGTGGCAGGTTGTCGGGTGTTGTCCTGGACTATGGGGAGGTTTGGGGCCTGGGGATTTGCCGTGGGCGGGGCTGGCGAGGCGCTCTCACTGGGGTTGCTTGGGCTCGGGTATCCTGTCCTGTCTGCTGGGTGCGGGTTGGGCTGGATCTTGGATGTCGGCTCCTCTCCACCCCAGAATGAATGGGCCTACCTCCTGGGTTTGGGTGTGGGCTGCCCTATGTAGGGGGCAGGTACATGTCTTAAACCTGGGGGGTATAGAGTGCGTATCAGGATTATGAATGGAATGTGTCGTTATTGTATGTATTTGAGTGAGTGAGGGTGTAGATGAGGGTGGGTCTGTGTGATTGTGTCTGTGTATGAATGTCTGTTTATCAGGCCGGGACTCATAGTGCCCCCTCTCTGACACATCCGATGCCACTTGGTGTCGCATTCCTGCCACGTGGCCCCCTGGTGTGGCCTTTGCCTGCCAGCACACTTGGGACCCTCTGTGTCAGAAGTTGGGTGCTTGGGCGTATGTGGGCTCGGCCTGGTGGCTGCCCGGTGGGGTTTGGGTCCTCTGGTCCTGTCGGGCCTGGGCCTGAGGGGTGGGCGTCCCCAGTGCCCGGGCCTTGGTGCTTAGGCCTGGGGCTACGTCAGAGCAGCAGGTTCTGGCAGAAGCCTGTGAGTTTGTCGCGGTTGGCCCTGGGGGGTCATTGTATGTGGTCGCTGGTAGGGGTCTTCCAGTTCTCTCATATGGTTGGATCTGGGGGGTAGGTGAGTGGTTCATCCTGTTTGGGTGGCCATGGGGGCTCTGCGTTCTGGATCCCTCTTGGGGTCTTGAGCTCTATCCCTCCTTTGTATGCCTCGGGCCTTGGGGGGCCGATCTCTGATGCTTCACGGTCGCTATTGAATGTTCTAGTAGAGAAGCCTTATTCACTTATGCATGCTCACAACCATACACAAATGGATACAGGGATGTATATGTAGATATCATATGTAGATATGTAGATAGGTATGTGACTGAATATGAATGTATGTGTATGTATATGTATATGTATATATGTATATATATATATGTATATATATATATGCATATATATATATATATATATTATTTTTTTGTAGGTATGGGTATATTTATTTATAGTAATCTACTGCAAAGTCATGAATGTTATGTGTCTTTTATGCATGTATGTTTTGTTTCTGTGTTCTGTCATGTACTTTACAGGATTTTAGACGGCAGTTGGGTGTGTTTGCCTTCTGCTTTTTTTGTGGATATTTGTTTTGTAGTCTTAATTTCTGTCTTTCCTTTCATTCTATAAAAAAAATCGTAATGGTGTGAAGAGGATGGCTGTGAGGTGAGAAGGGAGGCCAGCTATAAAAGGGGAAAAAAACTACCACATCAAAGCAACATAAATGGACATAATACACATACGTGTGGCAGTGTTGGGCACCAGACCGCCAGGGAACGCTAAAGCGCTAATCCGCTAATAGCGGACCTAAACAATTTGTTAGCGCTATAGCGGACTGACTAACTTTTATAATTCATAAGCGGATTTGCGCTTTTTTATTTAAAATGCAGTACCGCTAATAACTAATGATCTATCAGTAAAAATGAAAAAACTTATTTACGGGCTCTTAAATCAACCGGACGATTGCTCACGGACCATATCCGGTCAGCGCCGGATGTGGTCCGGGAAAAAAAGCGGTCCTCGCCCTAAGGGGGGCTAGAGAGAGCGCTCTCTCTATAGTAGTTAGCAGCCAGTGTGTTACTCTGCAGCCTTATTGTGGCTGATTGTGGCTAATAGAGTGGTGAAGGTTGCACAGAGGTCTGTCGGAGTCAGTCTCCCCTCTATCACAGACATTTACACCTCCAGATGCAGGAAAAGAGCCACCTGCATCATGAAAGACCCCACTCACCCTGCACACACACTTTTTGCCCCACTCCCCTCAGGAAGGAGGTTGAGGAGCATTAAGTGTAGAACCACTAGACTGAGGAACAGCTTCTACCCTGAGGCTGTTAGACTCATGAATAAATAAATAATAAGAATAAACACTGCAAAATATCACATCATGCTGATGCTGATCTGTTTTCTTGTTGCTGTGTTCATATGTGACCATTTGCTCATATAGACTCATGTTCGTGCGGCTGTCTGTTTGTAATGATTTTGTTTTTCTATTACATTAGTGCTTAGTGTATTTCTAGTTGATGTTTTTCTTAGTTAATCCTAGATGTTATTACTGTTTTTCTCTTACATTTTGTTGTTGAATGTAACTGGGACCCTGTGTACATAATCTCATTTCATCACATGTACCACATACGGTGCAAATGACAATAAAGATTCTCTGACTCTCTGACTTATTGCTCGTTTTCGAAAAGTCAGATGAAGAGTTTTTAACATGGAGGGTGAACTTATGGATGTTTCTCAGTGGCAAAGGTGGGCGCCAGACCGCTGGGGAGCGCTAAAGCGCTAATCCGCTTATAGCGGACCTAAACAATTTGTTAGCTTTACAACGGATTGACTAACTTTTATAATTCATAAGCGGATTTGCGCTATTTTTATTTAAAATGTAGTACTGCAAATAACTAATTATCTATCAGTAAAAATGAAAAAACTTATTTACGGGCTCTTAAAACAGGCCCATATCCTGTCAGCGTCGGATGTGGTCCGTGACAAAAAAGCGTCCCCCTCAGTCTCTTGGCTAGAGCGCGCAGTTAGCAACCAGTGTGTTACTCTGCAGCATTATTGCTTGTTTTCGAAGAGTCAGACGAAGAGTTTTTAACATGGAGGGTCCGGTGAACTTATGGATGTTTCTCAGCGGCCTACGCGACGCGCCTGGATTTAAAAAAGTAGTTTGCCATTAGCACTGTTCGAAATGGCGTCCGCGACCGACAGCCACAGAAGCTAAGGTCTTTCCAAGAAAACACGGTAAAAACAATTATTTCTTTGCTGAGAAAAAATATATTTCATAGCTGACGACGTTATAGCACAAGTTCTTCTGAGCTTGTGAGTTTCACGAAATGGTCAAATCTGCTGGATTTTTAAAAAGTAGTTTGCCATTAACACTGTTCAAAATGGCGTCCGCGACAGCCACATAAATTAAGAACATAAAATAGCTTACAGGGCAACAAACTTACATACTCGGGGAATCACAAGGAACTCAGGAGACAGAGGTAACAGGAGACAATGCCAGGACAACAATAAACACAAAGTCACAGACTTATTTTTGATTTGATTTGATGTTTATTCGTTCATTTTAAAAGAACAATACAAAACAGTTTCATCAGATACAAGAATACAAGTAGGATAAAATGAAAGGAGCAGAAAGAAGATGAAATCTTATTATATCTGCCCCTTATTTCACAGTTTGTTCAACCAATGATAACCTTCAAACTACATCACAAAATGAATAACTCTACTTAATTTTTCTAACTGTAATACACAAACTACATCACAAAATTGTATTATTTGTTTATTTGTCACATTTGTCATCTGTGTATGTTCCCATGCTTGACAGACTAAATTGGTCTTCTGCATTTAACCCAACCACCACCAGGTGGTGCAGTGAGCAGCCGTGGTCAGCGCTCGGGGAGCTGGGGAAATAGATGTGCACTCATAGACACCCCAAGGTGTGTGCCGTGGCCGGGGTTCGAACCTTGGTCCTTCGGATAACAAGTCCGATTCTCTGCCACTACACCATCTTGGCCCCACTCTACTAATTTTTTCTAACTGTAATACACAAACACACTAAGCTACATCATAAGTACAACATAAGTGTAATACACAAACACACTAAGCTACATCATATATAGTTTTTGAGCAAGTCCTTTTTGACCTTTTTCTTAAATGTATACATTGATTTTGCATTTTTAACATCACTCTCCAGAACATTCCACAATCGAACTCCCTGAATTGAGGTAGACCGTCCCTTTAAGCTGGTTCTGAATTGTGGTTTGATGAATATCTCTGTCCCTTTGAGATTGTAATAACTTTGTCTTTTTATAAAATTTCTTTGGATATTTAAAGGTAATGTGTTATTATGAGCCCTATACATAACTGATAAAATACTATATTCTACCAATTCCTGGAATTTCAATAAATTTAGCTGAAGAAACAAGGTGTTTGATGGGTGACTGAAATGTTTTCTGGTGATTACTCTTACAGCTCTCTTTTGTAAAATAAAAACAGGCTTTGTAATTGTTTTGCACGCTTTTCCCCAAACCTCAATACAATAGATTAAATGTGGAACAATGATTGTGTTATACAACATATACAGAGCTTTATCAATTAAAAAATCCCTGACTTTATATACAGGTACATGAACACACAGCATGACAATCACAAACACCTGGACAACAAAATGGAGGAGATAAGCAAGACAATTAACAGAGAGACCAGGGAGTGTAGGGATGGGGACCCACCACCTGAGAGCAACATGCTTACAACTATTATCTTGAAGTTCTAAGGTGTAGAGA
This sequence comes from Garcialebias charrua, assembly GCA_038048925.1. Classification (NCBI taxonomy): domain Eukaryota; kingdom Metazoa; phylum Chordata; class Actinopteri; order Cyprinodontiformes; family Rivulidae; genus Garcialebias; species Garcialebias charrua. Next base: position 11,701 of record JBBPBX010063252.1, on the reverse strand, counting down.
GCCACAGAAATGGTTATGGTAGGCCGGATTTGGCCCACGGGCCTTGAGTTTGACACATGCGATCTAGTGGTACGAAAAGTAACAAAAGAAGGAAAAAAAGCCAAATATGTCAGCAGTTTAGCTAACAGACTTTGGAATGGGTACATTTTGTCCTTGTCAAACCTGTTGAAGAGAACCAAACAAAATACTCTGAAACTCAAACAACTTACTGTATAACAGTTCATGCACCGCTATTTTGTAGTGTAATGCAAATATTGCATAACTTGCTGGCTACCAATTGTTGAATTTAAATAGCTGTTTAGAATTAGCTTCCCCTAATTTTCATAAGACATTAGTGCTTTTGAAATTGCGGACCTAAATAAATTAATAAGTGCTTTAGAAATAGCGGAACTAATTTTTGGATTAGTGCTGCCCAGCACTGGCGTGTGGAGTGGGTAGGGGTCCCAGGACAGCTGCCAGGTGAGCGATGCAACCCTTGGCGCCTTCACATCTCCTAGGTTACTGTGCCAAGGGAGGTGAGGGAGGCCAGTCAAGGCACTGAGTTTTAAGGAAGGTTGTAGCATAGCACAGTCCAGAGGCCCCCCAGCTATTGTCCTGATAAGAGGTGTTTGTTCATCAGCCAGCTCAGTTGTGATCTGTCACAGCTCCATGACCTTGGGGAAGAGAAGGGGGAGGGGGGACAGAGAGCCTTTGTTTCCATAACATCCCAGGAGAAATTTGAGAAAGTCTGTCTTCCAAGGCCAGGTCCAGATTCAGATATTAACATTGTTTTGTGGTCAGACTGAACTAGTAAATTCCTGTGTCTGCCTTAAGCCACCAGTATAGCTCCGCGTTGGGCCGAGCGCCGCGCCACGCCGTGTGAACGCCGCGGCACAAGCCTTTGAACGCGGGCGTGAACGCGCCAAGCTCAAATTTTACGACCGCTTATGGGCGCGCGTTGTCTCACAATAAACTACCTGGGGGCGGACTGTTTTGTATGAGACACAAATGTATTAAATATCCCTTCTTCATCGCTGAACTGAACTTTTCTTTTGTTTTTCAGCCAAAAGTCAAGTGATCGCTTGAAGCGATCACAATTCGCTTCCTCCTCCAATGAGGAGGAATGAATGAACTTGTCACGAGTGAACTAAACTTATGTCCAACGTGGCTGCGCCAGGTTCTAAATATTTCCTGGTGGGCTGTGAGCTGCAAGACCAGCGCTCCCTGTTTTTATTTCATTTTTTTAGAACTTTTTATTAACATATAAACACAAAATACCGTTACGCAACTTGTGCCTTTTCTTTCACCACCCGACATGTCAATCAATTCAGTAGGCGTGTCAGCAAATGACCAATCAGCGACCTGAGTTTGTCCCGTAGGTAAACGCTCCGCCTTGCTTCTGCTCAAATGATGTCAAGTATTTGGAGTGAAAGCGCTGGAGCTCACACAGAGCTATAATGTGAACTGCCTGTGCGCAACACGCGCGCGTCGAGCGGCGTGCTGCACAACGAACAGCTATACTGGAGCCTTTAGTCTCGTTAGTACATTCTCTCATGGTAATGCCAAACAGCCAAATTTGATTACTTATGCCAAGTTGAACTTATGACTTCTCCAAGATTAATCTGTCCAACAACTCCTCTCTGAATTTCTCGCAACATTTTTCTTTTCTCAGCTTCCACCATTTGGTCTTTTTCTCTGATTTTACTCTTTTTCTCTTCTTCACATTAACAGTCATCAGTGCTAGGCAACGCTAATCCATAAATTAGTTCCTCAATTTCTAAAACGCTTATTAATTTAATTAGTTCCACAACTTCAAAAGCACAAATGTCCTAAGAAATTTAGTGGAAGCTAAACTAATCCACTATTTACATTCAACAAATGGTAGTTGGCAAGTTTTGCAATATTTGCATTACACTGCCACCTACCGATGCATGAACAGTTATGCACCTGATCTTACCTCTAGGCCGCGATTCGCTCGGTATGTCATCTTCTTCAATACATAGTTCCCATGTGACGTCACATCTGTGGGTTGTCCTGTTTGACCCTCCCACAGGAAGGCTAAGCAGCAGTTGGAGCGCGTTCTAATGGATGTCCATTTTTCACGTTGTTTTTTTTGTTAATTTCTAATTAATTGCAATGGTTACTTCGTGTTGTGTCAGTGGGTGTTCCAGTCGGGTAGACGTTTGGGCAACGCGCAGGTTTCACTTAATCAAAAAAAAAGTAAACGTGAAGGATTTATTTCATCGGAGAAACTCACACCGCCCCATCTCTGCTTGGATCTGCTCAGAAGATCGTGCTTTTGGCCGGTAAACAAAATATTCTACATAAATCATTTTGTGAAACAATGTTAGAGTACAACTGTCTGTGTGTTAGAGCTGTTTTTTTTTTTTTTTTCATTATTTTAGTGACACCGTCTTGCATGCTGTGGCTAGCTTAGCATCTCGCTAACGCGGCCTCTTCACGGTCCACCGGGCCCGGCGGTGAGACCGTCCCAGTGGGAGAAGGAGGACGGGAGCCAAGTCGTGCGGGCGACGCGTCGGTCCCATGGGACGTGCCCCCGCGGCCGCGACGGATCCACGCCGTCCGATGAGCTCGACGGACCATCCGCTCCAGATGCTAACAACATGCTAACTTCCAACACGGTAACACTCAAAGTGCTGGTTCTGGTCTGTGTTCAGCCTGGACTGTTTGTGCTGGCTGTGTGTTATTTTAGTTAAACCTTTTTTTAGCTGGTTAGATCTGATTGAGACAGTTTACACATCTTTTTTGGATTTAAAGCTGTAAAGCTCTGTGCTATGAAGCTCTGTGCTATGAATCCGGTGTGCTGTGAATCCGGTATGCGCTCTTTGTAGTAATTAAATAATTAATGATATCGGAGTAACTACTTTGTGACAAGTTGTCTGATTCGTCTGCCATGATTTCTTTCTCAAACTCATTTAACTCGACCACTGCCATTTTGCTGTTGTTCCTTGGTGAAGCTGTGGTAGCTCGTGTTTTTGTCCGTATAATTTGCTCTGCTAGTTCGCCATTTTGCCTTCCTCTGCCTTCAGATGTGGTGCGGAAGCCGGTATGGGGGCGTGTCTGGGAACTATGTATACACCTTTCTCTAATGGTCCAAAATTTTAAAAGTTGTTGAATGTGTTGTTGAGGATTGGATTGCTATTTCGGCTGCTTCTTTTTCTGTTTATTGTAGATTTATCATTAAAAATGCATCGATAAAGTTATTTTAACTATTTACTGGAAAACTGAAGAGGCGCTGCAATGCATTATGGGATCACAAGGAACCAAACCGTGCTACAAAGATCAAATGGAGCAACAGCTCAATTTGACTACTAGATGTCTGTGTTCACAGAGCAACTCCACCCCCTGTGGATCGGTAACTCCTCCTTCCAAAATCTCCCTGAAAATGGGCGTGTCGAGAGACAAGGAGGGGTGGAGGTAGAGTTGTGCTTTTGTTCACGCCTCCACCTGCAACAACCTAAAACAAATTAAACCTCTAGCCAACAACATACACCAAGCAACAACAAAGAATAAACATGTAGATGTATTTATCTATTCCACCCATTCCATCCAAAACCAAAGGCCTAAAAAAATGAAAATGAAAAGAAAAATAAAACCGCTTGTCAGGAGTGAAATGCAGCACTTCCATATAAGGTATGCACTTCTCATCTCTGCAGGGGATTGGCTCTGCTTGAACCACCTTTGTGACATCAGAGTGTACAAGACACATCAGAGTGAACAGTCCTGACCAATATGAAAATTAAGGTGCAATAACCTCTGTTCAACCCAAAGGACTACCGTAAACACAGTTTTAGACCAAATATTGCCAAATATTGCCAATTTACACAGATATGCACAATTATGTGAAAATAAACACAGCCATAGTGCTAGATAATATTTCAAACACATTCTAGGGAGTTTATCAGCTAAAAAAAGTTAATTTTGGGTTTAGTCGCACTTTAAGGTGCAATAACATCTGTTCAACCCAAAGGACTACCGTAAACACAGTTTTACACCAAATATTGCCAAATATTGCCAATTTACACAGATATGCACAATTATGTGAAAATAAACATAGCCATAGTGCTAGATAATATTTCAAACACATTCTAGGGAGTTTATCAGCTAAAAAAAGTTAATTTTGGGTTTAGTCGTACTTTAAATAATTTTATTCTTTTCATTCATTGATTGAACCTTTACTTTATTTTTGTTTTTTAAATAATTTCTGCAGTGTTAATTCAATTAGCGTACACTGTGCAAGGTAATGTCACAAGTAAAATGTAAAAAGTTGAAAAACATGCTCTTTAATTAATTAACAAGTTGATGATAAAGTAGTTATATATTTTCTGCAATCTTCAAAGACAAGCGCAACGTCTTTGAGAGCAGTTCTGAGCCAGACTCAGACAGAGGAAGGAGCTGCTGCCTGATCCTTCACGTTTACAACAGCACGTTGCTCAAACGTATAACAGGCTGTAACATCCTCTAACCCAGCAAGAAACAACCCAAAAAAATTAAAAAAACGAGAGGAAGCGGGACAGGACTGTCATGGCTGCCCCCATGAGCTTTTGGAAAAAGAGGTGGATAGAGCTCCAGCGTTTAAACTTCTTCTTTCTTTTTTTTTTTTTTAAAAGGAGCTCCTATTTTAAAGTAAAATAAATCAATACATACAAAATTTTAGTCTCTGGATTACAAACGTTAACAGTGTTTTTGCTGGGATAGGAGTTGTAACCATTGTCTTCCTGGTATGTAAGCAGACACAAAGCATTGTGGGATCAGAACCATGACTGAAAGAGACTGTCAGGAAGGCTATATTCTCTCAATATTTCTGTGTGTATGCGAGGGGCGCTGTTGGATAGATCATCCATGTTGTGAAACATTGACAGCCAAACCCTCAGCTGTTCAAGAAAACGAGGTCTTGTAACTAAGTTGCTATTAGCGGTACTGAATTTTAATCTTAGAAAGCGCAAATCCGCCTATGAATTATGAAAGTTAGTTGGACCACTAATGTGCTAACAGATTGTTTCGGTCCGCTATTAGCGAATTAGCGCTTTAGCTGTCCATAGCGCTTTGTTGCCCACCACTGACAGTCATTATTATTTTTTTTTCATTCAACCTTTATTTATACAGGCTAGCCTCGTTGAGTCACGGGGACTCATTTACAAGAGGGACCTGTCTCACTCACACCAAACAACCATCCACTCTCACACTCACACCTAGGGTCAATTTAGAGTCACCAATCAGCCTAACAAGCATGTTTTTTGGTCTGTGGGAGGAAACCGGAGTACCCGGAGGAAACCCACGCATGCACGGGGAGAACATGCAAACTCCACCCAGAAAGGCCCCGGACCGGGATTTGAACCGGCAACCTTCTCGCTGAGAGGCAGCAGCTCTACCAGTTGTGCCACCGTGTTGCCCACCATCATCACCACCATCCGATGCTGTCTGGCCATGCTTTCCCCAACCACAACATTACAATCTACAATCTCCCTCAGGTACAATACAGACTGATATATCTTTATAGCTTCCTCCTGTACACACAATAAAGTCGACCTACGTGCTCCTTCCTCCACTCTTATAGGTCACGCTATGTTCTTCCCTCTTTTGGAAATATGTGTTGACTAGTACTATTTTCATTCTCTTGGAAAAATCCACCACCTTATGTCAAAGTCAAAAAAAAAAAAAAAAAAAAAGTCAAAAGCATCCCAAATGTCCTTCCTGGTTTCATTCCTTGACACCAAACCTACCCATCACTTCCTCATCCCATCTGTTTCCTTCACCAACATGCCCATTCAGGTCTGCTCCAATCACCACTGTCTTCTCCCTGGGAATACTCTTTATCACTTCATCCAGATCCTTCCAAAATGTATCTTTCTCTTCCACATCATATCCAACCTGTGGAGCTTAACCACTGGCAACATTTAGCATCAGACTTTGTACTTCTACCTTCAAGAATATCATCCTATCTGACCCTCTTTTCATCTCTACTACATTATTTGCCAACTCCTCCTTCAGGACCATCCCAATGCCATATCTCTTTCTATCCACACCATGACAAAACAGTTTTAACCCTGCTCCAATGCTGCGAGCATTGCTTTTCTTCCACTTGGTCTCTTGGATACATAAAATATCTACCTTCCTTCTCTGCATCGTGTCAGCTAGCTCTCTACCTTTGCTTGTCATTGTCCCCACATTTAGAGTTGCAACCCTCAGTCCTACATTCTTGACTTTCCTCTTCTCCTTCTGTCTCCTGACATGTTTCCTCTTCATGGTCTTCGACTAACAGAAGCACAATTTTCACTGGCACCCTGTTTGTTAACATCACCAGTGGTGACTGTTGTTAACCCGGGACTCAACCGATCTGGTATGGTTTTGCTTTGATGAACTTGCTTTATAGTTTTGGCAATTGTTTTACATCAGATGCCCTTCCTGACACAACCCTCACCATTTATCCGGGCTTGGGACTGGCAGAAGAGATACACTGGCTTGTGCTCCCTAATGGCTGGTTTTTCCCATGCAAAAACAATGGGACAAAATAGATATTTTACCAGTTGACATTGTAGTGGACCTACCCAGGGTCAAACTAAGGTTTTTGAACTGTCCAGTGATGACCTTTACTGACCTCTCAGTAAAGCAAGACATTTTTTTTTCCCAAAATATTTTTATTGAGATTTTCCACAAAGAAAAAAAAAAAAATAAAAAATAAAAAAAAAAATAAAGTAAAATAAAACTAAGTAATTAAAAATAAAAGTACAGACATAAAAAACAAACAAAAAAATAGCTTCTCAAATTTCAGCCAGAGTAGATATAATTATACAGTACACGTCTATTGAACATGGCACACCGCAGGTACCAAAAAGAAAATCAAAATTCAAACAAACCTTCTGATATATCTAAGTCCTTAATAAAATTAATGAAAGGACCCCAAATTTCCTCATACAGATACTGTTTGGATTTCCTAATATATGTTATTCTTTCTAACGGCAAATTGGACGCCATCTGCTTTAACCACTGCGTGGCACTAGGTCTACTGACATTTTTCCATGCCAAAGCTATACATTTTTTTGCTGATAGTGAGCTTATATCAATGAAAGTACGTTCCGCTTTACTAAAGTTATGCTTCTCGGGGTATAAAGCTAACAGGAACAATTTAGGATCTAATGGGATTTGCTTTAAAATAACTTTTTCAATTATGTCTTTCACCTCTGTCCAAAGTGCATTAATTTGTCTACATTCCCACATGCAATGAATTAAAGTCCCTTTTGAATTGCATTTTACGCAAAGATCTGGGATGTTATTATTGTATTTATTTAACTGCACAGGTGTAATATAAACACGCATTAGCCATTTAAATTGTAGAATTCTGAGACGGCTGTTTATGGACATTGTGTGAGTTTTAATGCAAGCCTTTTCCCATTCCTGTTCACTGATATTTAATGATAGGTCCATATTCCATTTTATAAGCCTATTATTTGAGTTCTCTAACGAGTTAGAAATCAGCACATTATAAAAGTCTGAAATAATGCCCTTTCTTGATTTGTTCCGAATCATTAATTTTTCAAGCATTGTAAGGGGGGGCTTGTTAAGGTCACTGTAGTTTGTTTTGACAAAACTTCTTAATTGAAGAAATTTAAAATAATGCTTTTTATCTAACTTGAACTTGGTCTGTAATTCTCCAAATGATAAAAATGTATCCGAGTTTGATGGGTAAAGATCACCAATACTTTTTAAACCTTGCAATGCCCAAAGCTTAAATGTTCCATCTGCCCTACCTGGAGCAAACAGCTGATTACCCCATATTGGGCTAAATTGGGACATGCTGTTTGGTTCTGCTACATATTTTCTAACGTCCTGCCAAATTCTAATCATATTTTTCAAAATAGGGTTTGTAGTATGTTTCTGTAGCTTCTTTAGAGTATCTGAGTATAAAAATAATGGAAGAGCTAAATTTAAATTACAAGACTCCATTTCTACCCAGTGAGGATTATCTTTATCTGCAAAATAGAACATAATAGTCCTTAATTGTGTTGCCCAATAGTAAAATTTAAAATTAGGGCATTTTAACCCCCCTCTGTCAAATGGTAAATAAAGCAAAGAGAGGCGTATTCTAGATTTTCCTTTGTTCCACAAAAAGTTCAAAATGTTTTTTTTTAACCAATTGAATAATTCAGGTGGAGGCGGGAGGGGAATGCTTTGAAAGAGGTATAATAGCTTTGGTAGTATACTCATTTTCAGAACATTAACTCTTCCCAATATGGATATAGGTAGGTTGATCCAGTTGTCAAATGAGGCAGTTATTGTTTTTATTAGATGTTCGTAGTTAGATTTGACAACCTGTTGGAGTTCCGGGAAGATCTGAATACCCAGATATTCAAAATGATCCACTACTTTAAATTGTTTAACCTCACTGATGGGATTAGTTCTTTCACCTTCATTTAACACCAGGATAGAAGATTTTGTATAGTTTACTCTGTAACCTGAGACTCTCCCAAATGCCTGAATCACTTCCATCACTGCCGGAATTGACTTTTTTAGATCTGTTAGAAATAAAATTACATCATCCGCAAATAAAGAGATTCTGTGTTCTGTGGGGCCCACTGTGATCCCGGGGATCTGTGAATGTAAACGAATAGCTGCTGCCAATGGTTCAATTGCCAGAGTGAATAACAAGGGAGAAAGAGGGCATCCCTGGCGACAACCTTTCTTGATTTGAATCGCCTTTGAAAATATTTTGTTTGACATTATCTCTGCAGTTGGATTATTATATAATATTTTAACCCATTTAATAAAGTTACCTCCACAACCAAACCTTTCCAATATGCTAAAAAGATAGGGCCATTCGACCCTATCAAAAGCCTTTTCGGCGTCCAAAGAGAGAAGAGCTGTATCTTTAGTATTCTTTTTTGGCCAAATAATATTCAGGACCCTTCTAATATTGTGATATCCTTGCCTCCCAACTATAAAACCATTTTGATCCTTATTTATTATGTCTGGTAGGATTCTTTGCAACCTTTTTGCCAATAATTTACAGATAATTTTGAGGTCTGAGTTAAGTAGACTAATAGGTCTCAGGTTTTCACACTTATTATGAGGTTTACCTGGTTTTGGCAGCAGAGTGATGAGCGCCTGATTCAAGGAGAGAGGCAAGCTGCCATTTTTAAATGACTCCATAAACATATCCAGAAGAGGTGACAGCAATTTATCTTTAAATTTTTTATAAAGGTCAATGGGGATACCATCAGGTCCTGCTTGCTTACCGGATTTCATTCCATTAATGGCCTGTGCTAGTTCCTCTTTATTTATTTCTATATTTAAGTCAGCTCTACTGTCATCTGCAATGACAGGAATATGTATCCCATTCAAAAACTTATCAAATTCTATTTGGTCTAAATTTCCTTGAGTATCATATAATTTCTGATAATAATCTTTAAAGGCATTATTGATATCCCTTGGGTCTATTAAAGTTTTATCTTGTATTATAATTGATGTGATCGAGGTTGTTGCTTCAAGTTTTTTAATTTGCCAAGCTAGAAGTTTTCCAAAAGCGAGACATTTACCACAAAATCATTCCATTAGCTGTAATCTGAGAACATAGTCACGAAAAGAGACTATTTCTATCTTTGATTTTAGGCTGATGTGATCAAAAGAATAACTTTTGTCATTTTCATGATGCGTGCTTTTAAGCTGTGTTATTCTGTAAGAGTTAAACGGTGTTCACTGCTGTGTTAAAGTTGAAGTCTCGGGTCAGAGAGACCAGATGGTTTTGTTTAGAAAGTCAGAAGACAGTTAATCCGTTGTTTTTCATGAGCAGGGCTCCAGCTTTATCTGTCTTTTCCTAAACATTTCCCTCTGCTGCTGGCTGTAACCTTGGGTCGTGATAACACAAGTGAACTGTTCGACTGGTCCGTGGACCAATGAAAAAGACACAAGTCTCATCTCTCATCTCATGATCTTTTTAAGTTCTAAGTTTTGCTGAAACGCTTGAGAGTTTCTGGGAGCTTCAAAGACATGAAGACGTCCCAAAGAGCTGAATGAATGCCTGTCACCCGCCAAGGACAGTCATTCAGCTAAGGATTGTATAACATGCTGTTATGAATCCACTTCGAACGAGCGTAAGCTCAAAACTTTGTTTATTCCTTCCTGGAATAAGCTTATCTTGAAGTCAGAGGCCAGGAGCTGACATATTTTCTGATGACCAAGCGGAACCCAGGAGACGTTGGAAACGTAAACGAATGACCAGTTCAGACGAACTGGGCCTGAAGGACTGTGCATCTTACAGGCTGGTGCCATCTCTTTATCAGACTCGTCGTCGAAAGGTAAAGAGCGGTTTACAAACGTACCTGGATTTTAGCAGAAATCTGATGAGAAGTGTCACTTTGGTAACATGCTCAAGATAATTTCCTTTAAACCATCTTCCTCCTATCTTTTTCTCTCAATCTAAGCTGGAAACTATTTTAAGCTAAAGAGCCCACAGACTAAATATGTTTAACATCCAGTATTGAAGTCTGTTGTGTTGAATTTAAGTGTGCTGACGTATTAAATTGAAAGAAAGTGAAATCATGTCAATCAAGTGTAATGGTGTTAATTTAGTGATTTATCTTAAATAAATGGTAGTGTCGCCTGGCATACCAACTAGGTTAACGTCTCTGTCACTTAATGGCTTTGTTTATTTATCCATCATAAAGATCACAGAAATATTGGGTAAACTGAAAAAGAAAAGAATCCGTGAAATTACTATTCAATCTGAATAAGTAGATTAATTAAGGATAAAGAGGTCAGCTTAATACTGACCCCTGTTAAAATCCTTTAGTTACATCTGGGTGACACTATATGTGTTTAAAGACACAATATATGGTCTCCCTCATGTTTCCTTCAACGTCATCACTCAAAGCTCGCCTGAAACGATCATTCTGATTGGATGGCAAAATGCTGCGGCGAATCGAAAACGGAAGTTGGGGCTAGTAGTAAGGAGCCAAGGAGCTTCGTAATGATGGCGAGTTGTAATTTAGAAGCTTGTTTTCTTAAAATAGTGAACAACCACTGGTCAAAATGCCTGAACATTGTGCCGTGGATACGACAGGAGGTGATTGTGTGCGCTGATGGAAAATGGGGAAATCCTTCAGGCTTTTAGCGAACGTCCAGCAGGGTGAGTGAACTCTTGTGTAGTTGTCAATTTGTTATATCCAAGCGTTAGAAATACATTTTTAAATTTCTCACACCAATACTTCTGATATTTAGACTGATTTGGTTATTGTTACAGGTTTAACATCTTCTGTTAGCTGCTATAACTAGCGCCATGTCTTCATTAGAGCTGTCAGTATTAACATAGCATGTAAACAAAAACATGACATTTGAGTTAGTCACACAAATGTTTGTAGCGTCCTTATTTATTATTTGATTTCTGTAAACTATGTCTTAAATTAAACCTGAGACAATTGGTGATATTGTGATGTGAAAAATAAGAACAATCCCAAGATATACATTTATTAGCTTTCCTAGGAAAATTTAATTATGCTTCATAACGTATTTACTATTGCACTTTTGACACACTGTTTATACAGCTTACACTTTATTAGACGTAAAGTTAAATGTGTGAAAATCTTAAATATATTACAAACAATATATTTTACATGTGAATTCCATAATGACACATACAATATGGTTGTATATTATTTTTGCAGACAAGGAGGTGGCTGCAACCATGCAGCTGCACTGTTGTTTGAGA
>JBBPBX010063251.1:0-20585 GCA_038048925.1 Garcialebias charrua | reverse complement strand
CTCTCCGACCGCCAGGCCATTGAGTCAAGACCAGAGAGGGACACGGTCCCGAGGGCCGCCAACAGCAGAACCAACAGCCCACACCCACCAGGGCCGCCACGACCCCTGCGAACCGCAGTCAGCCCGCCGCCCAAGAAGACACAAAATCCCACATGGATGACACGGCCAAGAGCGCACGCCCAACTGCCGACAGAGCCAAGAAGCACCGAGAACAAGCCCCAACCAGGGCCCGCACACTGGCCAAGCATAGTCCAAGACCATCATCAAGGATATCCACTTAGTCCCCACCCCAGAAGAAATACTACACCCACCCTTCATATTAACAACTTTCAGAACACATGACACATTAGACACCCAGGCTGGGTTTACCCGCCCCCTCCCATTGGCCACCAGTCACGCCCCCAGACACCCAACCCCCTAGCACATGAACCCCCAACCCACCAGCGAGCCGAGGGCCCCCGGCCAGAGCCGGGCACCAGAGCGCCAGCCAGCCCATAGCCCGGCGACCCGCCCGCCAGAGCTCAAGACCCCCGATCCCCACCAGGCCCAAGCCCGGGGACGACACGCCCCCAGAATCCCAAGCTCCCGGCGCCCACCCCGAAACCACCCCAGCACAGCCGGGTCACCGACCGGCGACCCATGACCGCCGCCGCCGACCACCAGAGGGCCCGCATGCCGCCCCCGGCAGACATCCCCCAGAACCCCCCCGGTCCTCCCCAGGTCAAAGGCAGGGTCCTCCCCGCCCAAGCAGCCCCAACCCCCCCGCCCTAAACCCCAACCTCCCCCCCCACCAGCCCCAATGCCCCACAAGGCCAGATCCCAGACCCCCCACCCTCACTACGTAACGGAGCCGATCAAAGAATGCCAAATAGATTGATCCGATGTGTCGGCAGATGCTGTTTCAAGACTAATATGATCTAACAGAAGATTTTTATACTGATTAATGCTAAGATTATTTTTATTTTTCCAATTTACGAGTATGGTTTTCTTTGCGATGCATAAGGCAGTGAAAAGCATACAGGATGTATTTTTTTCTAGTATAACATCTTCAAAGATACCCAATAAGCAAACAGATGGAGAGAGTGGGATATTAAATTTCAAACATTTAGACAAGTCTTCACATACCTGTACCCAGAACCTCTGAATGGGTGGACAGAACCAGAGTGTGTGGATATAATCATCAGGTATATTGCCTTTGCACTGTGAGCAGTTGTTAGATGGTGTAAAACCCATCTTAACCCTAGGATGCATGAACGATCAATACCTACATTCTTCCATGAGTGGGGTCAAAAATGACCCCAATTAGAATCAATGTGTTTTTGCAATGAATTTAAATGATGTCTTTAATTTTGGTTAAAGGTAGTTATATTTATTATATTTGGGTCAACAAAAGACTGATTTGACATTTAATATGGTTATTCATAACTTTTTATAACATTTTTTCACATGAAATAACATCAAAAATCTTCAAAAATTATTGCTAGAATGTCCATCTCTCTGAAGGACAAAAAAGAGAATCAACAAACGACCAGAACACTGTACACTCACATGTGCCCACTGCCCACACAAACATCTTTTTCTCTATTCACTGTGCGCAGTTGTCACAAAATTTTTGCTTTTTGCTGTGACCATTGCACACTGTAGTACTGCATTTCCTGCACCAATTGGTGGCTTTGCAGTCTTTGTTTCTTGGACACATCTGGCAACTCTTTCTCTTCTGTTGGCCCTCTGTGCCTCTCTCCTGTTACTTGTTTGCAACTTTTGTCACTCCACATCTTCCAGTTGCTTCAGTGATGTCAGTTGGTAGGTTCAGGGTACCTTGGGTTGTGTAGAAAACTTCCAAAGAGCACACACATTGGTACATTCCAGTTCTTCTCACTTCGTGCAAGAATGGTCACTCCAATGAAGGCCATGAGCTCCTCTTTGCTTAGATTTTTCCACTCTTTTCCTCTGCTTATTGTGACTTTTCTTCCCTCCATGTTTGTTCATGTCAACATCTCTTCTAATATACTATCCATCCATCCATTATCTTTTACCCGCTTCTTTCATTTATGGGTCACGGGGGTCGCCGGTGCCCATGTCCAGCAATCACTGTGCGTGGGGCAGTGTACACACTGGACGGGTTGCAAGTCTATCACAGGGCCACATAGAGACAAACCACCATTCATTCTCTCACTCACACTTAGGGTCAATTTAGAGTTACCAATCAGCCAAACATGCATGTTTTTAGTCTGTGGGAGGAAACCGGAGTACCCGGAGGGAACCCACGCATGCACGGAGAGAACATGCAAACTCCACCCAGAAAGGCACGCAGATTTGAACCAGGGACCTGCTTGCTGAGAGGCAGCAGCTCTACCAGTTGCACCACCGTGCTACTCTTCTAATATACTCTCAGTGATAAACTGCTTTCATGCATCTATTGGAGAGATGGTGCTAAACCCAGGTGCAGGCCCTGACCGACTTCTCAGTAAATTGTGGCTTGGTGTTAAAAGAGGCATACAGATTTTTAAAATAATTTATATATAATATAATAATATATAATAGGTTACCTAACGGGTTTGCATTTGTTACAAGGAATTATGAATACAATGAGTCTCTACACAACAAATGCAGTAATATCAGCTGGCTTACTAAACTAGTGTAATGTTAGCTAGCTTAAGTACAAACATTATGTTGTAGTTAGCTGAGTGTCTACTTTGTTGACCAACATGATATTCTATCACAGTAAAGTCATGGAGTTGGTAAATGCAGATAATACATGTACTTTGTATGCTGCTGTGTCAAACTGACCTCCTTGTGGTGAGACTGCAGGTATCAGATGTGTAAATGAGACAGAAAATGTATCTTGACAGTCACAGTTGGTAAGAATCAAAGGTTCCCAAAGAAAACCCTTGAGATTCTATAGGAAATGCTTGGGGTCATTTTTGACCCCACTCATGAAAAACTGGGGTAGTGACACAAAAACTGCAATTTCTGAAAATGTATAAAAACATTTTAAAAAATTCAAATGGCTTGAAGTCACAAACATGTTTTATGAGGAATACCTGGAATATGGAAGAGTAAAAACTTTTAGTTTCAGAGTTTTTGAAGAATAACAACCCTCGGGGTCATTTTTGACCCCACTTATGCATCTAAGGGTTAAACATTCGCTGACCTGTATAATGTACTCTATAGAGAACCTTATATTGTATTAATTGTAAATTGGAGATTCTAGTCAATTTAAAAGTATTTAAACATACTTGAGACCAAATTTTTTGTTCAAAGTTGATTGATAAATCTGACTCCCATTTTTCAACAGGTCGTGTTATCGAGTCATCGATTCTAGACAGTTTTTTGTATATTTTAGATAATAATTTGGGGGGTTGAAGACACATGTTGGTGTTTCCAGCGATGTTTTATTAAGCTTAAATTTCTTTTTTACAATAGACTTAATTTGTTGGTATTGTAGGAAATATTTATTATCAATGTCATATTGTATTATTAATTTATTGAATGGAATAAAGTCTGTACCCTCAAATATGTGTTCCAGACATTCAATTCCTTTCATTCTCCAACCTGGGAAATTTAACATATTATTTTCTTGCTGTATGTCAGGGTTATTCCAGAGAGGCGTATGTCTACATGGGAACAGTGAAGACTTTGTCATTTTCAGATACTCCCACCATGCTGTCAGAGATGAGCTAATATTGATACTTTTGAAGCAGAGATGTTTTTTTAAATCTGTACTAATAAATGGTAGATCCGAAATCCTAATATTATTACATAAAGTTTGTTCTATATCTATCCAAGTTTCATCTAGTGCATTCGGTTTTAACCACTTTAATATATATTGTAACCTGTTGGCTAAATAGTAGTAATGAAAGTTTGGAAGTTCTAATCCTCCGGTATCTTTAGATTTCTGTAATGTTTTTAAACTAATACGTGGAGTTTTATTTTTCCAAAGGAATTTAGATATATAAGAGTCCAGGGACTTAAACCATTCAGTTGAAGGTTTATTTGGAATCATTGAGAATAAATAATTTATTCTTGGCAGCACCATCATTTTTACTGAGGCAACTCTTCCCATAAGAGATATGGGTAGAGATCTCCATCTAGTAAGATCGTCTTCAATTTTCTTTAATAATGGGATATGATTCAATTTTATTAAGTCTTCCAATTTAGGAGAGATATTAACACCCAAATATGTAATGTTACCTGATTGTAGTCTTTCATTGAGAGAGTTATTAAACATGCAATTTATTGGAAGAACTGTAGATTTTGTCCAATTTATAGAATAATCAGAAACTTTTGAGAACGAGTTTATTAATTTGATAACATTAGATATTGAGTTTCCTGAGTTCTCAAGAAAAAGTAAAACATCATCAGCATAAAGACTAATTTTATGTTCCAAGTTTCTACACTTTATGCCTTTTATATCAGCACTTTGCCTTATTGCTGCTGCTAAAGGTTCAATAAAAATAGCAAATAATGCTGGTGAAAGTGGGCAACCTTGCCTGGTTCCCCTTTGTAAACAGAAGCTTGAGGATATTTGATTATTTGTCCTTACGCACGCTGTTGGTGAGTTATATAATATTTTTAACCAGTTAATGAAGTAGTTCCCAAATCCAAATTTATTTAAGGTAGCAAATAAGAAATTCCAATTTACTCTATCAAATGCTTTTTCTGCATCTAAGGACAAAATAGCTGTTTCAATATTTTTAAAATACGAATACTCTATTATATTATATAATCTGCGAGTGTTTGTGTTCGAGTGTCTTCCTTTTATGAATCCGGTTTGGTCTGGATGTATAATAACAGGAGTTATCTTCTCTAATCTTTTAGATAAGACTTTACAAATTATTTTAACATCAACATTAATAAGAGAGATTGGGCGATAACTGGTAGGTAATACTGGGTCTTTGCCTGGTTTTAATAGGAGACTAATGTTGGCTGAATTCATATGTGTTGGTAGCCTGCCATTTTCTTCTGACTCAAGTAGCACTCTATAAAATAATGGTTCCAATCTGTCCCAGAATATTTTATAGAATTCCACTGGGTATCCATCAGGACCTGGGGATTTTACAAAATAGATTTTGTAAATATTGTAAATAAAAACCACAGTAAAATATCTGTTTCAGTCATCTTTATTTGCGGGTGTACAGGTACCGTAGTAATTTCAAAGCTGCTTTATTTACGGTGTGTGGGTGTACCGGTAACTGTCAAAGTGCATTTCAATCAGCTGCACCTCCAGATGCTGCATCTTTCAGCTCACAGTCAGCTGCACCTCCAGATGCTGCATCTTTCAGCTCACAGTCCAACCTATCCAACACTGGTTTCCACAGCAACTGCAACTCTGACCAGATCACCTTCAGCTGCAACTGATTTGTAATAATTTATTAACAAAAATTAAAGTGAGACACAGTCTTACAAAAAAGGCAGCCAACAAATATTTTTTAGGAGTCTGTAGTTTAATTTTAATGATGTTGGTGGTATTTACATTTTGAAATAAGCTGATTTGTAATCATTTATTAACAAAAATTAAACTTAGACACAGTCTTAAAAAAAGTCAGCTAACAAATGTATTGTAATGACGCCAACACTGCAGACGGGGTCCAGCCAAACGGGGTTTATTCAGAAACAGGGACGAGCTGCTATTACCGAGGCTACAGCTCACGCCTCAAAAGAAAATGCGGTACACACGCGAGCGAACACACTGCTAGCTGCCTGCTAACAACAACACGCTCTCTGACTCTTCTTCTTCGTCTCTCTTTTCCCGGTCCCCCCTCCCTGCTCCTACCCCTCCCCTACCCCCACGACCAGTCCAACACATGAGGGCGGGGGTCAACAGAATCACAACAGCTCAACAGAACACAGTACAACTCAACAAATACACAGAAACACTTGGACCCAAAGCAGAACCAACACAGGGTCGTTACACTACCCCCCCACTACAGAGTCCCTCGCCCACGAGGGGACAAAGTCATCAGACCATCTTGGGGCCCTCCTCGTCTGTTGTGGGCGAGCTCCCAGCAGCGCTCCCGACTCTGCGGCTGGGACCTCGTTCGACGGCAGTGATAAAACTTCTGGGGATGTTGGCGGACACACCCGAGACCCCGACCATTGGCCTTCTGGGGGCTGCGGTGCATACCTGCCTTGATAGGGGGCCAACCTGTCCCTGTGCAGAGCTACTCTTCTCCTGTTTTGGGGCATCTGCACTCTGTAGACCACCTCCCCCAGGCGCTCCAACACTCTGCAGGGACCCACCCACTGACTGTCCAGTTTCGGGCACCGTCCCTTCTTCCTACGAGGGTTGTGCACCCAGACCAGTTCCCCTGGAGTAAAGTGTCGGCCCATCGCTCTTACATCATAGTTCAGTTTCTGGCGCATGCCCGCTTGCTCCTGTTGCCTCAGGGCAATTGCATGGGCTGTCTCTAACCTGTCTGAGCGTGGTAGGGGGCCCATGATGTCCACGGCCACTCGCTCCATCGGGGCTCCTAAAACAAACTGTTGTAGGCGGGCGTGAGACTGACTTGTCGGCCCCTTCCGTGCTGTACAGAAGTCACAACGGCGGCAGAAGTCCTCCACATCCCTCCTGCACTGGCCCCAGTAAAACCCCTGTCGGAGGCGGCGTAGAGTCTTTGTAACGCCAAAATGTCCAGACCCAGACGCTCCATGCACGCCCTGCAGGACTACGTCTTTCAGGCCTTTTGGGACTACAGTCTGCCACCGCTCCTCACCCGTGGAGGGGTCCTTCCATGACCTCTGTAGCACCCCGTCTTCCAGACGCAGAGCCTCAAACTTGGACCACAACCTTTTAGTTGCCCGCGAGAGCCTAGCAACCTCCTCCCATGGTGGCTTCAGTTGTCTCTCCACCCACTGCAACATAGGCTGGATATCGGGGTCCTGTTCCTGTTGGTGCCTCCAGCTGTCTGTGCCGACCACCTGCAGCCCTCTGCAGATTACCGAGTCACTCTGCTGGGATCGGGCCCCCACGTCATTAGCATCCATGTCGAGGATTAAAGGGAGGGAGGGGTCTGCAGGAGCAAGGACTGGGGACTCAGTCAGAGTTTGCCGCAGACGGCCAGATGCTCCCTGGCACTGTTCAGTCCACACATAGTCTAGGTTCTTCTGGGGCACCCACACTGGGGTCATAGGACTCGGAGGTGCCATGGTGGCAGCAATCTGGCTGGGCTGAGGGGAGGTGTGCTTGACAGCTGTGACCTGAGGTTCCGTGTAGCAGGCCACAGGACCCATAAGAGCGTGATCAGGAGCTGTGGGTAACAGTGGAATGAGAGGGCCCTCCTTAAAACTCCATGTCCCCACACCTAAATCCAACTGGCACCCCGCAGCCCTTAAAAAGTCCAGCCCCAATATGCACATGTCCTGCACATCTGCTACCCACACAGGGTGGGTGATAGATCGGCCACCCACATTAACAGTCATTGTCCCCCTCCCCTTCATAGGTGCCATGTCCCCTGTGACTGTGCGCAGCTGCACTGTGGTGGGTTGGATCCGAGTCCAGTCTGGTACTACATCAGGCCTCACTAGCGTTACCGTGGAGCCAGTGTCAATCAGGGCTGTGCATGGGATCCCTTCCACAGAGACTGGGACATAACAAAAGTCCCTAACACATGTGCGTCCAACCACCACAACCTTGGTTGCTTGGTCTGGGGCTGAGTCCGTTTCAAAGGAATTCTGGGCTAGGGCCCCCTGTTTGAGCTTTTGGGCCCTGCCCGCTGGCGATGAAGGTGTGGAGGTTACAGTAGGGATCTGCGATTCCTCCCTCCCGCAGACCCCGTGACGTTTCCCTGCGTCTTGACTGTTTTAGGACACTGCCTCAGGAGGTGTCCCGTTTGGCCACAGCCCCAACAAACAGCTGGGGGTGCGGATGAGTCCTGCGTCAACTGTAGCGCCACTGCTCGGATCATTTCTGTCAGCTCCGAGACCCAAGCAGGTTTCTCCTGGTTCAGCTCTGCCCCCTCCGCAGATCTGCATGCCGGTGGTTGTCCTCTCAGGTCGTTTCCCGCTGCTACTCCCAGCAAACACTCTCTCTCCACTGCTAAGTCCAATGCGTCTTGCAGGGATCGGGGGTGCATCAGCTGAACCTGCACACGCAGCTCCGGTGGTGCCAGGGCTCTGATGAACTGATCTTTTGCTAGTTCATTCTGAACCCCTGACTGCATGTGTGAATAGGCTCTGCGTGTGAGGCTCTCAATGTCATTAGCCAAAACACGCAGGGGTTCACCCGGCAACCTGCTCCTGTTGCAGAGTTTATTTTTAAAAATGTCTGGTTGCACACATTGTCCAAACCGCCTCTTTAAAGCTCCAACTAGTGCATCATAGTCTTTTCTGTCCTCTGAGCCTAGCAGCAACAGGCAGTCCAGTGCATCATCTTGTAGACAGAGAGCCAGCTGCAGGGCTTTATGCTCCGCTGTCCACCTCCCTGCATGAGCCAGCAGCTCAAACTGTGCATGGAAGGCCTCCCAGCTGGACCTACCAGAGTACTTGGGCGTCTTCAACGGGACAGTGACGTTTTGGACGACGCTGTCGTAACTGTCATGGCTGCCGCCATGTGAGTCTTTTGGCGCTCTTGGAGAAAATGGCGTCGACGGACCCGCCCCCCCGCCGGTACTCGGTCCTGCTTCGGCAGCCATGCTCGCTGCAGAGCTGTGCAGAGCAGCCATCGCCTGAGTTATTTTAGCGAATTCCTCTCTCCGGGCCTCCTCGTACTCCACTCCCTCCGCTTTAAACTTCACTCGGGAGAACGCTCCGTCCATGACGCTGATGTCGCGGGTGGAGGCGACGAGCCAGTAGTACTCACTCGGCTCGATAGCGTTGGTTTACTTCTGACACCAATGTAATGACGCCAACACTGCAGACGGAGTCCAGCCAAACGGGGTTTATTCAGAAACAGGGACGAGCTGCTATTACCGAGGCTGCAGCTCACGCCTCAAAAGAAAACGCGGTACACACGCGAGCGAACACACTGCTAGCTGCCTGCTAACAACAACACGCTCTCTGACTCTTCTTCTTCGTCTCTCTTTTCCCGGTCCCCCCTCCCTGCTCCTACCCCTCCCCTACCCCCACGACCAGTCCAACACATGAGGGCGGGGGTCAACAGAATCACAACAACTCAACAGAACATAGTACAACTCAACAAATACACAGAAACACTTGGACCCAAAGCAGGACCAACACAGGGTCGTTACAGTATTTTTTGAGGTGTTTAGCCTGCTAAAATTAAAATACCAATTCATGCAGGTCGGTTCTCTGTTCGCTGCTACTGCATTTCCGGTGCTGCGCGTGCACGTTTGGTTTCATCAGACGTACCGGTAGCTAGCGAAATAAATTTTTAAATCCAGCTCATTTCACAATTACGTTCGGTCTTTAAAAAAGTCAGCTAATAAATATATTTTTGAAGTGTTTAGCCTGCTAAAATTCAAACACCGTACCAATTCATGCAGGTATGTTCGCTGCATTTCCGGTGCTGCGCGTGCTCGTTTTGTTTTCATCAGAGTAGCTAGCGAAACAAATTTTTAAATCCAGCTCATTTCACAATTACGTTCATTTATTAAAGAAAAGTTCAGCTCAGACACATATTTGCTATAATTTTTATCCAACAAATAATTGTTTTAAAGTGGTAATCTTCTTAAAGCCTTGCTGTGTGCTCCTTGCAGCAGAGCTAAACACTCGGTCCACATTTCTGGGTTGACTCAGGGGTGATGCGGCACGTCAGCGGTGGATGACGCGTTACGTCGGCGGTGACGTAGGTGCGACCTATACACCGGTGCGACCTATTTATGGATTTTTCTAATTTGTGGACAGTGCGACCTATACAACGTAAAATACGGTAATCTAATTTTCTATTTTCTTTTTCTATTTTTTACTGTGGATCTGAGTTAGAAATAAAATTTTAGGCTTCCATTTTCTACTCCTGGCTAGCTCGCCAACTTTTCTGTAAGACCCATGAGACGCTAAAGTTACTCCTGGCCGTCTCGCCACTTTCCTATAATGCTCACGGCGTGTTTACAGTCTAAATTCAGGTTAAGGACCAGTACTAGATTCGGCTACGGGAGTAGAAAGAAGTTAAATTAAATTAATGACTCAGACCACAAGGTAAAAGTTTGAACTGCCGGCTTATTATTAGAAATAAATAAATAAATAACAACAATACAAACAATCCACATACAATTACACAAATTCAATATAAATAGTTCCCTTTTTTCCCTTTAGGAGAGTTTACTAAATCCTTATTGAAATATAAAATCTACTAATAGGTATTAAGAGTTCTATTTATTTAAATCTAGGTTGTATTCTATTTTAATTCAATTTGGAAACTGTTAATTATTTAATTTACAGTTAATTCTATCTTTTAAATCTAATTTAAAAGATTAGTGTTCTTTTAAGAAGTTAAGGCTATTTAGTTTCTTGTTTAACCACTTCTTAAATCCAATTCAAAACCCAACAAACATTTCACAATTTAACAACAAATGTCAATTGTGCTTCAAGAAAAGAAAATAATAAAACACAACAGAAAATCCAGCAAGACTGAATAATTTGTGCTTCAATTCAATGTTTTTTTTTCTTTCATGAAGAGTTCTGAATGGAAATCACAGTTCTGAGGTCCACTGCTCCTTTTTTCAGCGGCGGGAAAATTCTGGTTAGATCATACCATTTTTTGGATGAGTTGGAATGTTCCAGCAGAGGGCGGAGCTTCTGCTGGGCGTTCACTGGGCTCCTGGGGTTTTAGCTCACCATCATGTTTCTCGGTCATTCTCAGTCAGCCGTTGACAGGGAGTTTCCCGGTCCAGTTCTCAGCAGAACCCTCAAGGCACCTTCAAAAAGGCTTCTAGAAGGCTCTCAAAAGGCTCTTAAAGCTCCACTGACATGATTTTTTAATTTTCATAAAATTGCTCAAAATATATATCTTTTATCATTTAAATATGTTCATTTTTGCAAACAAAATGCTAAATCACTTTAATTTTGCTTTAAAAGTGATTTTGAACTTCAAGCCGTGTTTAATCATGGGAAATCCAATTACACACGAACGCACCATCTGTGACGTAACACTGGGCAGAGGGCTCTGGTCTCTTTAATAGCGGACCATTTAAAACCAGATGAATTTATCAATCTATGTGAAGATTTGAGCTATTTGTCTTCAGTTTGGGAAGCAGAAAATAGTTTGGGTGATGGAACAAGAAACAACAGGATCTAATTTAGGTCTGATGCTGTATCAGACTTACCTTCATGTCGAGCTGCTCATACCTGCGCACTGTGACAAGCCCAGAGCTCTGCCCAGTGTGACATCACAGATGGTGCGTTCGGGTGTAATCAGATTTCCCATGATTAAACATGGCTTGAAGTTCAAAATCACTTTTAAAGCAAAATTAAAGTGATTTATCATTTTGTTTGCATAAAGGAACATATTTAAATGATAAAATATATATATATTTTGAGCAATTTTATGAATAGTAAAAAAATCATGTCGGTGGACCTTTAAGCTCCTAAGAGGAGAAAGCTCTAAAAAGAAAAGCCCCTGAAACAAAAAACCTGGCACAACAACCAGCAAAGCACAATAAAAGTTCATTTTAGCTCTCTGAACCTGTAACAATTACACTGTTTAGCTCATACATTACCACTGTTTAGCTCATACATTACAGAACCAGCTTTTGAGCATAAAACAACATAAATTGTGCTACTTTAACTTTCCGCTTCGATGAGATAAAAATATATTCCAGATACAATCTCTTTTCAGAAAATAAAATGTACTTTTTAGCTCACCAAGTTCAGTTCTGTGCAAAATAAAAATTCCTGAGCCCAGTCAGGTCGAGAAAAAGTGCAGAAACCACTTCTCCCTCTGAGAGAAGTATTTTCAGATGACAGGTAGTCTTTTTAATCGAGATTTCTCTTAACTTTTCCTCCTGTTTCATAACACAGCTTTCAGCTCCGTTGCTGTCTCTGTCCTGGTTTCCCGCTCCTCCGCTCCTGTCTTATGGTGCATTCAGACCTAACAGCGTTTCAACTTCCAAAAAGCTCGTCACGCACGCAAGTGGACGCACTTGGTGTCCAGACCTGAACGCCAGAACGCGAAACTGCTGCTGGATGTGTGGGAGGAGCTTACCGCTACACCGAGTCCTCACTGCACTCCGCCAGGCGAGGAGCTTTTTATTTCTGTCTCTGTGGAGCAGACTTGACTGGTCGTGAAGGACTTGTCGCGAACACACAGCTACAATGAGTTTCTCTTCCATAGTCCATGACTCCGCGGGTTTTTTCTGTGTCCCACAAACAATACGTCACATAGTTGCGCAATCGTTTCCGCGTCACATAGGGACTCTCCCCCTGACCCCCTCTCTTCTCCCCCGACTCTCCCTGATCAACCAATCAGGGAGAGTTGAACGGCGTTTGAACGTTTGAACCGCGAAATCTTCAGCTAGATCAACGTGTGCTTTGGAGGCTGACGCGGGTTCACGTGCACGGAAAACGCTTTCCAGCACGCTCAACACGCACGTGACATGACGCCTGACACCAAGACGCGGCTGGAAGCGCATCCCCCATTGACTTTGCATGTAAGTTGGACGCTCCTGCCGTTGAAACGCTGTTAGGTCTGAATGCACCATTATACCCTCTGCTGCTCCTCATGTGCAAGGGAACAGAGCAACGGTTGGTTGGAACCAGTCATGTGGGTTGCACATGCATGCAACCTTTCAAAATAAGAGTCTTGTTGCTCACCGCTGAACTTTGAAGTAAACATGAGGGAGCCACCATATTGTGTCTTTACACATATACGGTGCCACCCAGATGTAATGGATTTTAGCAGGGGTCAGTATTAAGCTGACCTCTTTATCCTTAATTAATTTACTTATTCAGATTGAATAGTAATTTCACGGATTCTTTTCTTTTTCAGTTTACCCAATATTTCTGTGATCTTTATGATGGATAAATAAATAAAGCCATTAAGTGACAGAGACGTTAACTTAGTTTGATATGTCAAAGACACTACCATTTATTTAAAATAAATCAACTAAATTAACACCATTACACTTGATTGACATGATTTCACTTTCTTTCAATTTAACACGTCAGCACAGTTAAATTACAACACAACAGACATAAATACTGGATGTTAACATATTTAGTCTGAGGGCTCTTTAGCTTAAATATAGTTTCCAGATAGATTGAGAGGGATAAGGAAATAGGAGGAGAGATGGAGAGATGGTTTAAAGGAAATTGTCTTGAGCATGTTACCAGAAATGACACTTTCCATCCGATTTCTGCTGAAATCCAGGTACGTTTGTAAACAGCTCTTTACCTTCGACGACGAGTCTGATAAAGAGATGACACCAGCCTTTCAGATGCACAGAGTCCTTCAGGCCCAGCACGTCCGAGCCGGTCCTCGTTTACGTTTTCAACGTCTCCTGGGATCCGCGTCAACCATCAGAAAATATGTCAGCTACTGGCCTCTGACTTCAAGATAACTATTCCAGGAAGGAATAACAAAGTTTTGAGCTTACGCTCGTTCGAAGTGGACTCATAACAGCATGTTATTAGTCCTTAACTGGATGACGTGTCCTTAGCGTGTGACTGAGTTCATCCAGCTCTTTGGGACGACCTCACATCTTGAAGTTCCCAGCAGACTCATCAGTTCCAGCAACAGCTTAGAACTTTAAGGAAGGATCTGAGATGAGAGAAACTTGTCTCTTTTCCATTGGTTCAAAAGAAAAACAGTCGAGCAGTTCACTTGTTATCACGATTCAAGGTGAAATTCAGCAGAGGGAGATTGTTTAGGAAAAGACAGAGAAAGCTGGAGTCATTCTCCTGCAAACAACGGATTAACTGTCTTCTTATTTCTAAACAAAACGGTCGGGCCTCTCTGACCCGAGCCCTCAACTTTCACACAATTTGTGAATACATCGTTAGTGCAGAAGTGACACAGTAATGCTTTTACAGAATAACACAGCTTAAAAGCACACATCATGAAAATGACAAAAGTTATTCTTTTGATTACATTAGAATAAAATCAAAGATAGAAATAGTCTCTTTTGGTGACTATGTTCTCAGATTACAACTAATGGAATAATTTGTAGTAAATGTCTTGCTTTACTGAGAGGTCAGTAAAGGTCATCTCTGGAACAGTTCAAAAATACACAGGTGTATCAAAGTGGACACGGTCATGCCCACTACATCTCCCCCCTTTTGGAAGCCATCGCCAGTCCTTGGGGATGGGGTCCAACACGAAAGGAAACCTTGAACTGTCTCTGATCTTGAAGTAATCCAGCAAGTGGAAAAGAAAAATCAAAAATTATAATCCCATAAAGTTTTTGGAAATTCCATACTGTTCGGAGGTAATCCCATTGCGAAAAGCTTTTAATCCCTTGGAAAACTGAGTCTGTTAACTCTTGGAAAACAAAGTCTGTGATCCTTTGGAAAACAAAGTCTTATAATCCACAGCGGTAATTCCACAGCAGTAATTCCACAACGGTTAGTTTTGTTGATTGATCAGCAACAATTGTTTTCATAATCAGCATGTAGAGGGGATCCCTCGATTGACGCAGAGGAGGCGACCCTTGGATGAAGGTTGAAGACCAAGCGTTGGAGCTGCAGGTCCCCACATCGAAGGTTGTTGGCTGGTTGGTTTCCAGTCAGTGCCACTCTGGTTCTATGTGTCATGCAATTATGTGGTTTTTAGGTGGGCTTATGATTGGGATTTTACATTAGGCCCTACCTATATGCACCTGGTATGTAAGCTATCATGGTTTAGATCAGCTACAATTACCAATTAAGGGGTGGATCAATTCTGTAAAATTAGATATAGGGATCTATACCTATAAAATTTTGGAGGGCTTCTGTAACGAAGGCCTCTAATTCCAAACTATTCCTCCATTCATTACTTAGTTTAGGTTAAACTAAAATAAAAAAATGAAATATAGTTTGATCTAAATGTCTGTTGTCTTTTAGACGAACGACGTAGGATTTGGTATTCCTAATAAATTTTGAAGTCTATGGCGAGACTCATCAAAATGAATAGATAATCTAGAATAGAAACGATCGAATCGGTTCAATTTAGAAATTGTGAGACCAGTGTAGTTTATGGTACCTTGAGTAGCTTTAAACTACATTGACTCTTCGACGATTGAGATTTAACAAAACGAACTGCATGTTGGCATAGTTAAATCCATATCATTCATTAACCAATGTTAATACAAAACCTTTTTGGCTGGGAGTGTTCAGAACCAAACAATATCTCAACTAATGACAACAGTAATGACTAAACAACAAGGAAACAACGTTTCACTGCTTCGACACACTCTTGTCGTCAGATTCCAAAGTGCAACACACAAGAAAAACAGGTCTCAACTTTATGACCGAGGTCAAATTAAATCTCGTGGATTTAAACGGTTGTTAAGGTTAGTTTTTTGTTGTGGGTTTTAGGCTTAGCGTTTCTAAGTTCAAATTGGACAATGCGACTTATAGGGTGGGAAATACGGTAGTTTAAACCTGATTAGTTTATTTACTAACTTGTGTTTGTACGACCTTATTATCCCATGATGTCGGTGAGTTTGTGAGATCGGGGCGGCCGTGGTGTAGTGGTAATGGCAGTCGTCTCCCGATCGGAAAGTTGGCGGTTCGACTCCCGGGACCTGCACCATGTGTCGTTGTGTCCTTGGGCAAGACACTTAACCCTGAGTTGCTCCCGGTAGGACTGGAAAGCACCTTGCATGGTAGTCTGCCGCCACCGGTTTATGAATGTGTGTAGCATTCAATATATGTGTAGCACTTTGAGATTTTCAGTAATGAAAAGTGCGTTATAAATTGAATTAATTATTATTATTATTATCTTTGTCTTTTGTGGAGTTATTGAACGCCTTGTAAGGTTTGATCTGATTTCGATGTACCCATTTAGCAATTGGCTCTTTGCGGCCTTTGCTGATTTTGATTTCGTAGACGACTGAGGACACTTTGTCTGTTATCAGATGAGGTCCAGTCCACCTGGGCATTAGTTTGCGGGCGAGAGTTCCGGTCTCGGACCCTCCTTTCCCGGTTGCTGGGGCGAACGTATAGTACCAGACTCTGTCTCCCACTTGGAGTTCATTGTGAGAGGCCTTCTGGTCATAGTACGCCTTACGTCCTTCAGCGGATCTTTCCAGGTTTTTCTGGGCGAAAGCAAAAGTGTTTCTGAGGTGTACATTCAAATCTTTGTCTTTGGCATGGCCTAACATCACCCCCCTTTGGTCATGGGGGACCACGAACACAGGTGAGGACGTCCGTCCATTAGTGCATTAACAGAGTACCCGAGTTTTCGACAACTCGAGTGCTTTGACTTCTATCGAGGCTTTTTTGTCCACCTCGGGTAGCCGTAGTGACGTCACATTTCACATTTCACAGCGCGCGGGGCAGCTTTTAGCTTTTAGTAGACGCTACAAAATGGATTCCTGTGTGCGCACGGATGTTAATGGAGCAGGCCGTCTTGTCAAAAAGGTAAAACAGTTTATAATTTTATAAAATGCGCTACTTCGTGTTGACTTTCTTTGTAGTAGATTGTGACAGCAGAGGGCAGTGTTGCAATGCAGGTCCCATATTATAACACGGCCGAAACGGCTTCCTGTCTCTCGTTTCACAAACAAAAAAAAACAAATATTCATCTCTCTAGAGCTACCAAAAACCTATAAACACAATCTCTAAAAGTAAACCTAAATTGCACAGCTGCAGGCGGTGGTACGGTGTGGCTGTGGCCCCATTTGTTTTTTAAGTTTCGGTTTTCAGCGCATTACTTTCACTTTTAAAATTAATAATAATAACTAATAGTTTTGTTTTTCCTGTGACTTATCTGCAGTATGATACATGATAGGAGCATAATAAATGCTCCCAATGTTTTGTTGGTCTTTTTTTTCTTTTTGTAAAGACGTTTTTAGGCATTTATATTTATTTATTTATTTTGCATCGTAAGACACTGTGACGTCATCGGCTACTCGAGCGTCGTTCGAGTTTTTTTATGTTAATGTCGAGGTTAAAAATTATGTACTCGTTCAACCCCTACCGTCCATGGGCACAAGTTAGGATGCCACCGTTTAGTTTAAGCTGTTCGCGCAGCTGAGAGAAGACGGTACACAGGAATCGTTTAGGTTTTGGCCAACGTATCTTCTTACGTTTACCTCTTTCCGTGTAATTCAGGTGTGTCACAACTGTCGGCGCAGTCGCAGGTGTGTCTGATTGTACAGACTGCGACGGGTCACTGTCGTTGTGTGTCTTCCCACCTCTCGACTGAAGAGGGGCTCTTTGAGTCTGTAAAAACTATGTCATTTCTGATTAGTTCTAGACTCCAATGTTCCTGAACCAAGGTTTCATCGAAAGCTTGGCTGATAGCCGATTTACCTGTCCCAAGGGACAGTACAGCAACCTCGGTGTGGGGTCCTTGGATCTCCACACCTTTAAAAATACACAGGTGTATCAAAGTGGACACGGTCATGCCCACTACAACTTTACTAGTTATTGACCAAAATAAACTCTATGTGTACAGATTTCAAACCAAATAAAAGATAATGATATTAAATATCACCTTTAAAATGTCTGTAATTATTATCTTTCATGTTTTTAACTATTATAGACCAGGGGCCTCATGTATCAACCGTGCGTGCGCACAAAAACATTGCGCACGTCACTTTCCACGCAAAACCCCGTATGTATCAAAACTGAACTGAACGTGAATATATGCGCATCCAGGTACATATCCACGCAAGCTCCCGAGCAGGCGTACGCACGTTTCTGTGGTTCTTGTTCCTTTGGCGACACTTACAGGTGTTTCAGAGAAACTGAAGCCCCACAGTCTGTGGTTGACTTTAAGAGCGGCTTGAAGACCTTTCTTTTCAACCGAGCATACTTTACTCCTCATGATTCTACTTTTGATCTTAGCTGATACTGTTGTTGATTTTAATTGTTTTATTATTTGTCTTATTGACATTCAAATATGTTGCACCTTGTAGCACTTTGAGATTTCCATTAATGAAAAGTGCGTTATAAATTGAATTCATTATTATTATTATTATTATTATTATTATTATTATTATTATTATTATTATTATTATTATTATTATTATTAACTGTTCATGATGTGAAAATGATTAATATTCCCTCCAAACACACGATTAACAAGTATTACATCCACATGACGCAGTGAAATAAAGGACGCGCAAAGTTGTGCCAAAAATAAATTTAACAGGAACGGATTCATTCAGCCTTACTGGAGAATATAATAAATAGTGTAACACGCAGAGCATTTATTTAGAAACAGATATAATTTTCTGATCTAGGATATGGCTTATCAGCCGTTTTCAGAAATAATCATTTTTCAGTTTGGCACTGCTGCTGCGCTCTGGGGAGCCGTGCATCACGCGTGCATACAGAAGCAGCGGTCAAACTGTTCCACAGAGGGAGCTGCAGGTCGATCGGGACTGTGCAGTCCAGTCCACACAAAGCCGGATCATGTCCAATGGAATGTCTCATCCATATGATTCCAAAGGCTGAGTGGTCGCGCTTGGAGCGCGCCGCGCGCACCCTCACCGGTGTTGACACGGCAGCTGGAGGTGTTTCATTATCTGCGTTTATTGTAGATTTCTCCAAAATGACACGTGAAAGTACACCTTATATAACTTGTAGGAGAGTAAAAGCTTCACAGACAGACTGCGCACAGGGCTGCGGAGGGCGCAGCGTCTGGAGACGCCAACATCACGTGATGTCATGAAATGTCTCCACCAAGACGCACAGACTCGTTTCTTCACATCATCTACATAAACAAAGATCTATGTTCTAGCAAACATCCAAGTAAGTTCCTCTGTGTTTACAGTAATAATGGTAATAAACTCGTGCGCAAAGTTAATATTTCCACACAGAATGAATGAATGAGCCGGTTCGCGCACCACAGCAGGGTGCGCGCGCACACAAATACCGACACACAATCACTCGTTCTTTGCATGATGAACACATTTTATTACTATTCTTACTTAGGATGTTTGTCCTCACTCATATTATATTAAATTCATTATTTTCCCGAATCTAGAAATCATTTCTGATCGCGCAGGGATCAAACAAACATGTCCTTCACACATGCAGGAAGTAATTTGCATCTGTTTAACATATGTAAATGAAGGCGTGTCAGGGGAGGTGTCTCACGTGCGCTCAGTTCCACGTCAATTGTGATGTACAAAAGGAATGTGCGTGGATTCAGGTGTACGCTCAGTTTGATACATCCGGATCTTTTTGTGCGTGCACACATTTCTGGGTTTGACCGTACGTCACTTTCCAGTGAGGAATCCACGCAAGTCTTTGATACATGAGGCCCCTGTTTCCTATTTATTCTCCTATTTATTTATTTCCTATTAATCTGTTTAATAGCCAAATAAAAAAAATGGTTACAATTAATAAGGGTCATGTTAGCCTGGGTTACACCTTCTAAAGCCCAACAATTACGGTACTTTAGTTAATTATTGATGAAACAGCTTAACAAATTTCAGGAAAAAACATGTAATATTGGATAATTTTAATAATAATAATAATAATGAATTCAATTTATAACACACTTTTCATTAGTGAAAATCTCAAAGTGCTAATTTTCCTCGATAAATAAGCGACCAAGTATAACGTTTTTGTCTCATTTGTTTAACTGGGTTCTCTTTATCTACTATATGTTCCACCGCGCTCTCTGAGGTCAGCAGACCAGATGCTTCTTTCAGTTCCAGAAACCCGTTGTAAGCTCAGAGGTGACAGGGCTTTCTCTGTTGCAGGTCCAAGACTGTGGAATGAGTTGCCACTGCGTGTCAGGCAGGCTCCCACACTCAGACTTTCTCGCTTGAAAACCCACTTCTATTCTTTTGCCTTTAACATGGTGTGATTTGTTCTTCTATTCTTTTGCCTTTAACATGGTGTGATTTGTTTTGATCCTCTGTACTATACAGTGTTGGCCATTTTAGTTAGTTTCTGCTGCTATTTGTATCTTTATTTTCATTTTACGTTTTCCTGTACGCTGTGCTTGTTTGTTTCTACTTTACAGCACTTTGGTTGGCCTTGTTGCTGTTTTAAGTGCTCTATAAATAAATTGGTATGGTATTGTACTTTTACGACTTATGTAAAAATCTGACTATGTTTTAGGTCATTTTTATGCAGAAACTTAAAAAGTTTTAAAGGCTTTATAAACTTTCAAGCAACACTATGTGTGAATATAAAGTTATAATTGTGCCTGATCTTGATGTTTTCATTGTTCCCTGCAGATGTTCAGCAGATGGTGCTGGTTAAAGAAGCAGCTCTTGAAGTACGGATGCTTAGTATGGACCAACAGGATCCAGATATCCTCAACATAAAGGAGGAAGAGGAGCAACTGTGGACCAGTCAAGAGGGAGAGCAGTTTTGTGTGAAAAAGGAGACTGATGACACTGGGTTTGCATTCACTGCTGTTCCTTTGAAGAGTGAGGAAGATGAAAAGAAACCTCTGTTTTTACAGCTTTATCAGCACCAAGTAAAAGAGGAAGATCTTCCAACCAGCAGCTCAGTTGACCAGATGAAAACAGCAACTGGTGGAGAGGACTGTGGAAGAGCAGAGACTACCAGGAACCCAGATC
>JBBPBX010063250.1:0-14868 GCA_038048925.1 Garcialebias charrua | reverse complement strand
ATTACATATGCCACTTTACCTCTATACCAATATCAACTACCTCATACATATACTGTGTATATGCTGCTTTGTCACTCTTTTACAAATGTGAACCTGCATTTATTTTATAGATATACTTTTTATACTTTTATACTTCTACGGAAAAGCTCGGGACAGTATTACACTTTATTTCATTTTATGTTTATGTTTATTAAATGTTGGTGTTGGTGAAAACTTTTTTTACTTTTATACTACTATGCAAAAACCACTATGCAAAAACTCAGGACAGTATTACATTTTTATTATTTCATTTTATGCTTGTTTATTAAATGTTTTAGTGGGTTAGTGTTTAAATGGTTACTGTTGAACCGAGGGACTGAGAGAAATGCAATTTCAATCCTGTGTATGTCCTGTACATATTGCAGTTCTGACAATAAAGTTGACTTTGACTTTGATATGTAAAAATAAAGTCTATTTTTAAGTTGCAACTTCCTGGCTTTGTGATTTTGATTGTCATTATGACCATTGTTGACACAGTGATTTTGCTTAATTCATACTGAAATGAACTGTTTGGTAAATGATTCAAAAGATAATTCAGTAATGTGCAATGTTAAAATGAGACATATAGTTCTAAAGAATGAATTATAAAAAAAACAATTAGAAGCACTTTATTAAAAATAATAGCAAATAAAAATATATATTTTTAAATGAATAACTGCTATTAGCCATGTCTTCTCTGCTGAGGTCGTCTGAAGATGAGCCCACACGGCGTCCTCTGCTTCGTCTCCCACGTGACCTGCCTGATCTTCCACGCAATCTGCGTCCTCTTCGGACCGTAGAAGTCCCTCTGGGTGTAAATTCCTCGTCGGAGCACATCGAGAATGTTTCTAAACTCTAGATGCATAACACAGATAAAATGTCACATTGCAGCAAAGTAAGAGCTACACATAACTTATTGAAAGGGTTATACATAATTTACGATACTTTATTACAAATACACAAAGATTTGAGAAGGAAATAGTTCATCCTTACCGGTGACTGCGCCGACGCCATTACAACTGTTTACATGCATGCGCGTTCACGAGACAGGCCAAGCTGTGAAGGAGGAGCTAAGGAGGCGGAGTTGCAGGTCAGCCAGAGTGCAAGGGGGAGGAGAGAGAAAGGTCTCTGTTCAAAATTTTCCTAAGTGCCAGCGCTTTCCAGAAATCGCAGACCCTACCTTTAAGAGTTTTAAAATCACAAAAGTGGTAATAAAATTAAACTATTTCATTAGAATGTCATCTTTCACACTTCAGTCAGATGTATACATGCCGTAGTTGGTTAGAGCAATCAGCTACTTGTTTTTACGTTCAAGTTGAACGGACCGATTAGCTTTTGTTTTCCACTACAGAGTACAGGCATAAAATTTTGCAAAATAAATAAATAAATAAATAAAAAATATAAAAGTTGCTATGGCCCCTATTGTAAGTCCCGCAGAAAAATGGCTGGTAATATGTTAATGATTACTTACTTCATTTTGTTTTAGTTTACTACTAATGCTAACTGTGAAATGCTAATAGCTAATCGCTAACTGCTAAAAGAAAGAAACTCTCACAAATCGACGGCGCGGGGGAAACTATCAAGTCATGCAACACTACACTGCAAAGATAAAACCCTACAATTCCGTTTTACTCAGTTTGAAGTTTCTTTCATATTACATTTTAATACACTTACATTGTTGTCAGAAACTAATGTTAGCGCCGGGGTTAGCATAAGTGGGGAAAGTCGATGTTACTAAAGATAATGATTAAAACCAACTGTTTGCCTTTTTCGTTTAAACATTAGTAGTTTAGGGAAATGTAATAATAGTGTTTTGTTTTGTTTGAGTAGGCTTTTACCATATACTAATCCTACCATGAAATGCTAATTGCTAATCGCTAACTGCTAAAAGAATGAAACGAATCAACGGGGGAAAGCTAATCAAGTCATGCAAGAGTACACTGCAAAGATAAAGCCCTATAATTCCGTTCCGTTTGAGGTTTATTTCATAATACATTTAAATACACTTACCACAAGCATGCGATCACTTCTCTTAGTGCTGCGTCTGTTGCTTTAAAAAATAAAGCCAAGGAAGGCGCAGTTGGCTTGCGGTCTTGGACCAGATCAGAGCCAGATGTCAGTCTTTGTGGCTGGCGCATTCGGTCTGCAGGCAAAAACCGGATCAGAACCACACCCAGCGCAGGTGTCAGTGCAGGCTCATGATCCAAGAATCGGGGCGGAACTGGCACACAACAACACGCCGTCTCTGACTGTTATGCGGATCTGGCGACTTGTAAACGGATCCGGCCCAAATGTAAATGCTGTATGGGGTGTGATGACTGAACTGAACTCTGAACTGTTCCAGGACCTGTCCCACTTGGAGGAGCAGGTCCAAGAGGTGGTGAGTACAGTAATGAGGACAAATACAGCCACACTACTGCTACTGGAGAAAAACTTTATTAGTTAGATCATAAACAGTCTGTTGCTGCTTATTGTTCTGGTTCTGACTGTTATTGTATTTATTAAGATTTTTATTGTTAATATACAGTAGTTTATTTATTGTAGAGTGCTGTTTATTTAAAATATCATCCATGGGTCACTTTTATTTATTACAATACAATACAGTACAAATGTATTTTTGGCATATTTTCAAAATAAACATTTTGTAAGTCTTTATTTTATTTTTTTTGTACCGAAAATAAACCGAACCGAGCCCTCCTTGTAGTTGAACCGAACCGAAATGTGATTTTAGCGTACCATTACACCCCTAACAAATACCATGTTGGCTAATGCTCCAGTGAAGAGTAACACTGGACTGCAGCCTTATGTAGTGTGGATCCTCATCAGGGTGATGGCCAGCAGTTGGTGTTAATAGTGGCCATCTTGGATAAGGAGCTGCGGTCAGTGGTACTCTTACAGCCTAGAACTTATCGTGTACGTAACTGGTACTAACTTGGTATAAACCAGTTAAACACCTGGTACCTACAGGGATCAGACTGTATTACAAAGTGACTTATTTTGTACATAGCATGTATGTACTCTGCTGTATTAAATACTCAAAGTTAATTTATAATGTTTGGAGCCAAGATGGTGTAGTGGTTAGGGCGTTTGACTTGGGACCCGAAGGACGCGGGTTCGCGTCCCGGCCACTACACATCTTGGGGTGTCTATGAGTGCACACCTATTTCTCCAGCTCCCCGAGCGCCTTCTATGGCTGCTCACTGCACCGCCTGGTAGGTGGTTGGGTTAAATGCAGAGACGAATTTCGTCTGTGTATGGGAAACATACGCAGATGACAAGATTAGACAATTATTATTATTATTATTATTATAATGGATCTTTCTGAGCAGCAGCCTAATGCACTGCAGTGATGTTTAAAATTTGTCTTAACACCCTACCCTCACATTTTACCTCCCACTCTCCCTTCCCCTTCCTTTCTCAGTTTGTCTCATTCTCTTCTGCTATGTCTGTTTAATTATGAGCCTTTTTATGAGTCAGTAAACATCCAGCTCTGCATTCAACAGGCATGAAACAAAATGGTTCCATTTGTTTGAGCTGCTAGAGGAGCCAGAGCTGCTGCAGCACGACAAAGCACTCGACTCCCAGTAAACAATGGTGCCATGGCAACCTCAAGAGCACAGCATACGAATCTCTATGGCAACCTTTGCATGTTTCTGTTTGTGAGAGATAGGGGGAGAGAGAGAGAGTTAGTTTAAAAAGTCCTTTATTTCACACTCCTTATATCAAACAAAACATTAACTCCTTATATCAAACAAAACATTAACACTAACTCAGAAATGAAAAAACTAAAGTAGCTTCATCTGTAATGAGCTAGTATGGATCAGCAACACCAGACTCGGAGAAGCGTTTCATTCTTTATATAAAAAAGGTTTATTGCTCAACAGGCGGCGTCTGGTGGATCAGGGCCTCAGTTCTGGTCCAATCTATGGAGATAGACAGGTTAGTGACTGCAAGGAGATTCTGTGGGCTGAGAGAGGTGATGTGCAAGTCACTAACCTTCTGTTGCAGGAGCAGGGCTGAGGCAGAGATCGTTGGAGGGCCGGGCAGGAAACAGAATCCAGGGACGATGCAGGTGTCGAGAGCCAGATGAGTTTGAGCAGGCAAAAACATGCAAAAGGAGAATCCGTAGACGTGGTCAGAGAGAGGAGCAAGGTCAAACCGTGTAAGCTGCAGGCGTGGTATCCAGACAAGGGCAAAGACAAAGCGAGGAGTCAAGAACAAAGCTGTGGTCATGAACAAGGAAACTTGGGACGAGAACTGCTGGAGAATTTACTGGCTGTGAGGCTTTCAATTATTTGGCACTGGGTGACTGAAGAGCTGTGGTTTAAATAGAGCAGTGAGCAGGTGGAGGGCATGAAGAGTAAATGCAGCAGGTAACAAGGAGACGTGGCAAATATAACAAGGAAGCAGGTTTGAGCTGGAGGATGGGTGATAGGCATTACTGAGCTGAATAATGAAAACTAAAGACAAGACTGTGAACAGAAAGGACAGGCAACATAAATAAAGGCAAGTGGAACATAACTATGGCAGACAGGAGCAGAAACGTGACATCATCTAACGAACACAAAACATCATTAATACCCCACTTATTTACAAAGGCATCAATATTCTTTGTTAACTTGAAAAACTCAAACTCCACATGAATTCGAGCGATTACCAGTCTCGAAATGAAACATAAGCATCATTTGTTTGATGACCGTTCTTTATGTTTCTCCTCGATAAACATATTGCCAGTTTTGCAGTCCCAGAAATAAAATTCAAAAGAATGTGAATAGATTTCTTTCTTGTACAGTACCGTGGACCATAAATAAAAAGACAGTTTGAAAAATGTTCACCAAACCCACGAAACAATTGATCTAAAAGAACAAAAAGAGGCTTCAATCTTGAACATTCAACAAATAAATGAGATAATGTTTCATCTTGAGAACAATAACAGCAGGAAACACTTACGCAAGGATTAAGGTGTGCCAGATACCCATTTGTAGCTATGGCCCCATGCACAATCCTCCACTGGAGGTCACCCACCCGTTTCTCAACTGGGGGTTTGTACAGGGACTGCCAACAGCCTCTTGGAGTAGAGCTGGAGTAAAAAAAACTCAAGCCACTTCGACATCCTCACTTCTATCAGAGAGCATAGATTCAGCACTTTCATGCGGACATTATACAAAACGTTCTTCCCCAGGCTTTCAAAGCAACCCAATTGGGTATCTTGGAGGGACACCAACAATTCTGGCTCATCCTGCCACTGACCCACAGCAGGGGAGACGATCAGGCAAGGAAACATGTACTCATATTCATCTTCCCATTGGTCAGACAGAGTTCCATTAACAGCAAACGCTCTTATGGAAACTGGCAGAGAGGCACAGGTTTCTTCTTTAATCCTTAATGCAAGTCTGCTGGATCGCATCTGTAGACTCTCCATCAGACTGGTCACGGACAGCTTCATTAGATGGCCCAGCTTCACACAGCCTGCTTCCCTCATCCTAGATCTTAGTGTACCAGATGAGAGTAGCTGTGACGGGAGGAAACCGTTTTCAAACAGAGGCTCCTCAAAAACCCACATTCCAGGTATTGGCTCAGACTTTTTCTCAAAGACGAGAATCTTCCAAGCATTTAGCACAGATTGGTAAAACGGGGTAAGACCAGTCATGTCCAACGATCCTTGTCTCAGCAAAAAGAGATGTTTATCATATCCCATACACCCCACTTTACTTAGCAGAAGACGTGCCGTATCCAACCATGATAGTCCAACACCATATAACAGTTTCTGCAGTGTTTGAAGCCTGAATGCCTTAATCCGTGCCATGATGTCAATAAGAACTTGTCCTCCCTCCTCCACAGGTAAGTACAAGGCAGCAGCTCTCACCCAGTGACATCCAGACCAGAAAAAATCCACTAAGATCTTCTGAAGACGTATAAGAGAGAATGGAGGTGGGCAATCAAGATGGTCGCATAGTTTAGAGTGGCCGACGGCATTTGAGCTAAAAACTTTTAAATTCAAGATAAAATCGGCACATCCCACGAACCATACTAGAATGAAAAGGGGCACAACAACTAGGAGTCGAACAAAACGAGAAAAGCAACAAGAAGAGAAGAAAATGGAAGAGAAGCAACCTCAAGAGGAAAATGTTTGCGTGATGCTGCAAGCAATTAAGACCGAACTACGCGAATTCCGAAAAGAAAACAAACAGGAATTCCAAAGATTAAAAGAAGAAATTAAAGAAGACATGAAAACAGAGCTGAAAGAACTAAAAAGTGAAATCTACCAGAGCATTTCTGCTAACACCGAGAAAATCAACAAACTGGAAAACAGGCTGATTGGAGCTGAAGCCAGAGTAGCTGAGTCGGAGACACTGACTACAGCCATGAAGGACGCACTTGTTAAAGTAATGAAAAGCCACAAGGAGACACAAAGTAAATTAACGGATCTAGAAGGGAGATCTAGAAGGAATAATATCCGTTTGTATGGAATCCCTGAAGGAAAAGAGGAAGACTCCATGCCCCGGTATGTGGACAAGTTGCTAAAAGCCACACTTATGCTCCCTGAAGACATGGACCTGCATATACAGCGAGCGCACAGAGCATTGACGCAAAAGCCGGGTCAAAATGCTCCACCGAGGTCAATAATAATAAATTTTCAGGACTACATCACTAAAGAGAGCATATTGAAAAAGGCTTGGGCTGATAAAATCATATATGAAGGACAGCGACTCTCGTTTGACCATGATTACGCACAGAAGTGGTTCAAAAGCGCTTTTGTTGTCATCTGACTCAATGCCTTTCCTCTTCTTGTTTCCTCGATTCACGGTTTGCCAGTCACCCTTTTTAGCACCATTCTTACAAAAATCACCATCCACACTATAATTATCTGATTCATCTAAATCTTCACAGTCATCCATCTCACTTCCTCGTTGAAAGTATCCTAGAGAGTACTCCAAATTACACCTCCGACCTTGATCGATAGACGAGCAGCGTGAGAAGACACCTCCACCTCTCCCGGTCTCCTGTTCGTTCCGTCTTCCCAGTCCTGCTCTGTGTGTCTAGTTAATTGTCTCTAGTTAATTGTCCCCAGGTGTTTGTGATTTTGTCTCGTCTTGTCTGTGAGTATATAAGCCCTGTTCTGTGTCTCAGTCATTGCAGCCGCATCGTTTGGTATTCCCCTGTGTTCACAGCTCATGTAAGTGTTTTTGCTGCACAGACAGCCTTAATATTTTTGTTGTCATTAAATACACCTTCTTTGAAACTCCTAGCTCCCTGTGAGAGTTCTTGTCTGCAATTGGGTTCTGTTCTGCCTGCAAAACCTGACAAATATAGAATATAAAATTAGTTTATATGCTGACGAAGTTTTACATCTTCAAAACTTAGAAAGCTCTATATCTAATGTTATCAAATTTAATAAATTCATTCTCACAAGTTTCTGATTATTCTATAAATTGGTCAAAATCTACAGCTCTTCCAATAAATTGTGTGTTTAATACTTCTTTAAATGAAAAACTACAATCAGGTAACATTACATACTTCGGTATTAAGATTTCTCATAGATTAGAAGACTTAATAAAACTAAATCATATACCACTTTTAAAGAAAATTGAAGACGATCTTACTAGATGGAAATCTCCACCAATTTCACTTATGGGAAGAGTTGCCTCAGTAAAGATGATGGTCTTGCCGAGAATAAATTATTTATTCTCAATGATTCCAAATAAACCTTCAAATGAATGGTTTAAGTCCTTGGATTCTTTCATATCTAAATTCCTTTGGAAAAATAAAACTCCACGTATTAGCTTAAAAACATTACAGAAATCTAAAGAAACCGGAGGATTAGAACTTCCAAACTTTTATCACTACTATTTAGCAAATAGGTTAGAATATATTTCAAAGTGGCTAAATCCAAATGCACTAGATGTTACTTGGTTAGATATAGAGCAAACTTTATGTAATAATATTAGGGTTTCAGATCTGCCATTTATTAGTATCAATATAAAAAAAACATCCATCCATCCATCCATTTTCTTCCGCTTATCCGGGGTCGGGTCGCGGGGGTAGCAGCCTAAGTAGGGAGGCCCAGACTTCCCTCTCCCCAGCCACTTGGAGCAGCTCCTCCGGGGGAATCCCAAGGCGTTCCCAGGCCAGCCGAGAAACATAGTCCCTCCAGCGCGTCCTGGGTCTTCCTCTGGGTCTCCTCCCGGTGGGACGTGCCCGGAACACCTCACCAGGGAGGCGTCCAGGAGGCATCCTAACCAGATGCCCGAGCCACCTCAACTGGCTCCTCTCGATGTGGAGAAGCAGCGGCTCTACTCCGAGTCCCTCCCGGATGACTGAGCTTCTCACCCTATCTCTAAGGGAGAGTCCAGCCACCCTGCGGAGAAAACTCATTTCAGCCGCTTGTATCCGAGATCTTGTTCTTTCGGTCATAACCCAAAGCTCATGACCATAGATGAGGGTGGGAACGTAGATCGATCGGTAAATTGAGAGCTTTGCCTTTTGACTCAGCTCTCTCTTCACCACGACAGACCGGTACAGCGCCCGCTTCACTGCGGACGCTGCACCTATCCGCCTATCGATCTCACGCTCCAGTTTTCCCTCATTCGTGAACAAGATCCCGAGATACTTAAACTCCTCCACTTGGGGCAGGACCTCCTCCCCGACCCGGAGAGGGCATGCTACCCTTTTCCGGCTCAAGACCATGGCCTCGGATTTTGAGGATCAGTTCCTCCAAATAAAAAAAACATGTCTGCTTTAAAAGTATCAGTATTAACTCCTCTCTGACAGCATGGTGGGAGTATCTGAAAATGACAAATTCTTCACTACTCCCATGCAGACAAACACCCATCTGGAACAATCCTGACATACAGAAAGAAAATAATATGTTAAATTTCTCAGGTTGGAGACTTAAGGGAATTGAACGTCTGGAACAGATATTTGATGGTGTAGACTTTATTTCATTTAATGAATTAATAATAAAACATGGCATTGACAATAAATACTTCTTAGAATATCAACAAATTAAGTATTGTAAAGAAATTTAAGCTTAATAGAGAATTGTTAGAGACACCAATATGCGTGGTGGACATTCTGGGAGTGGGCCGTCAGCGGTTGTCCTGGGATGTGGGAGGTTCGGGACCTGGGGGTTCGCAGTGGGCGGGGCTTGCGGTGCGCTCCCTCTGGGGCTGCTTGGACTCGGGTGTCCTGTCCTGTCGGCAGGACGAGGGGTGGGCCGAATCTTGGATGTCTGCTACTCTCCACCCCAGAATGAATGGGCTACTTCCTGGGTTTGGATGTGGGCTGCCCCATGTAGGGGGCAGGTACATGTCTTGGACCTAGGGGGTATAGAGTGTGCATCGGGATTATGAATGGAACGTGTCGTTATTGTTTGTCTTTCTGCAACTGAGGGTGAGGATGAGGGTGGGTCTGAATGAATATGTCTGTGTATGAATGTTTAAGTGTCAGGCTGGGACTTGGTCTGCCCCCTCTCTGATACTTCTGTGGCTACTTAGTGTCGCGCTCCTGCCACGTGGCCCCCTGGTGGGTGTTCCTTGCCTACGGGCGTGCTTGGGGCCCTCCCTATCTGGGGCTGGGCGCTTGGGCGTTTGTCGGCTCGGCCTGGTGGCTGCCTGGTGGGGCTCGTGTCCTCTGGTCCGGTCGGGTCTGGACCTGAGGGGTGGGCGTCCCCGGTGCCCGGGCCTCGGTGACCGGTCCTGGGGCTACGTCGGGGCAGCGGGCTCCGGCGGGGGCCTGTGAATTTGTCGCGGGCGACCCCGGGGGGTCATTGTATGTGGTCGCTGGTGGGGTTCGTCCGGTTCTTCCCCTTGGTAGGATCTGGGGAGTGGGCTAGTGGCTCGTCCTGTTCGGGTGGTCCTGGGGACTCTGGGCTCGGGGTCCTTCCTGGGGTCTTGGGCTTTGATCGCCCCTTCGTCTGCCTCGGGCTTTGGGGGGACGGATCTCTGATGCTTCACAGTCGCTACTAAATGTTCTATTGGAGGAACCTTATTCACTTATGCATGCTCACAACCACACACAAATGGATGCAGGGATGTATATATAGATATATGCAGATATGTAGATGGGTATATGAATGAATATAAAAGTATATGTATGTATACTATATATATATATTTGTAGGTATGGGTATGTGTATTTATAGAATTCTACTGCAAGCTCATGAATATTATTAGTCTTTATGCATGTATGTTCCATTGTTGTGTTCTGTCATGTGCTTTGCAGGATTGTGGACGGAGGTTGGGTGTGTTTGCCTTGTGCTCTTTTGGTTGATAATTGTTGATTTGTTGTCTTACTTTCTCTTTTCTTTCTTTCTCTCTTAAAAAAATAAATAAATAAATAAATAATATATATATATATATATATATATATATATATATATTAATAAAATATATATATATATATATATATTGGAGTGAGAGGATGGCTAAAAGGTGTGAAGGGAGGCCATCTATAAATNAAAATTCAAATTCTTATATCTGATAAACTGCTGGCAGCATCTCTCATGGATAAAATGAATACAATTCTAAAATTCACTTTAGAAACATGGTACTCTATTATAGAAAAATATAAATTAAAAGACAAGGCTCTGCTGTTGAAATGGTTCAGGTATGATACCAAGTTTAAACCAGGACAAATGGATCAAGTATTCAAACAGTGGGAAATAAAAGGAATCACTACAATTTTTACTCTTTTGAAAAATGGACAATTAATGAGTTTTCAAGAATTAAAATTAAAATATGATTTAGAAGATAGAGATTTTTTTAGGTATTTACAAATAAGAGACTACTACACAAAGCAAATTAAACAAAAATTACTCGACACAAATTATGGTGTCATTGGAGTAGTGATAGACTCATATTTACAAAAAAAAGTCAAACCCATCTCGGCTTTTTATAATTCTTTGGGGGAATGTAGAGAGGAAACAACACTGTATCTGAAAAAGAAATGGGAAACAGAACTGAAGATTACTATACAAGATGAAGAATGGTTCCAAATGTGTAAAATTCAGCAAAGTACAACAAATTCACACTCATGGAGGGAGTTTTGTTGGAAAAATCTAACAAGGTTTTTCATAACACCTAAAATTAAAAGCAAACAGACCTCTACATTACAAGAATGTTGGATATGTGGCGAAATAGAAGCCAATCCCTCACATATTTTTTGGAGTTGTACAAAAATAACTGGATACTATACTGGAAACAAGTAAGGCCAACATTGTCTACAATTTTGGGTTATACAATTCCAAATACATGTCTAGTAATGTACTTGGGGAATATAATGGATGTAGTGAGGAAAGAATATATGTTTTTGACAAAGGTAATCCTGGCTGCTAGTAAAAAGGCAATAACAAAAAGATGGTTGAAGCCAGATCCACCTAACCAAGAAGATTGGATGAGGATTGTGGAGGAAATTTCAATAATGGAAAAAAAATCACAAATAATCTTAGATTGAAAGGACTTAAATATGATAAACAATGGGAGAAATGGACCCAATTTCAATGTGGCACACACAACAATGTAAATACAGCTGTTTGATGAATGAATACTTGTAAAATGATGTTAGAAAAAAAATCCAGATTGTTGATGTTGTTTTTTTTGTTTTTGTTTTGTTTTTGAATTTATTTTATTTTGTGAGTTTTTGTTTTTCACTCTAGTTTGATTTGTACATGTATTTAGTTGATTTTGCAAAAAAATAAATTAAAGTATAAAAAAAAAAAATAGAGAATGGAGGTGATAACACAGTTATTTTATGCCAGAGGGTCGAAGCAATCAAGTTATTAACTACCAAGACTCTATAATAATAATAATAATA
The DNA here is from genome assembly GCA_038048925.1 of Garcialebias charrua. Classification (NCBI taxonomy): domain Eukaryota; kingdom Metazoa; phylum Chordata; class Actinopteri; order Cyprinodontiformes; family Rivulidae; genus Garcialebias; species Garcialebias charrua. Next base: position 3,036 of record JBBPBX010063250.1, on the reverse strand, counting down.
ATAATAATAATAATAATAATAATAATAATAATGCATTTAATTTATAACACACTTTTCATGAATGAAAATCTCAAAGTGCTACAAAGTGCAACAAAATTAAAGGTCAAATAAAACAAGTGATAAAACAAGTAAAATCAATAACAGTATCAACTAAGATCAAAGATAGAATCATGAGGAGGCAGAGTAGGCTCGCTTAAAAAGAAAGGTCTTCAAGCCGCTCTTAAAGTCAACCAGTGACTGTGGAGCTCTCAGGCAGTCAGGAAGAGAGTTCCACAGGAGGGGGGCAGCCACACTGAAAGCCCGGTCTCCCATGGTCCTTAATTTGGTTCTCGGAATGTGAAGGAGATTACTGTTCTGTGACCGCAGAGACCGGGTGGATGAATATGGAACAAGAATGTCCTTTAGATAATCTGGTGAAGTTCCGTGTAAGCATTGATGTGTAATGAGAGCAGTTTTGTACTGAATTCTGTAGGCGACAGGAAGCCAATGAAGGTTATGGAGAATGGGCGTAATATGTTCAAATTTACGAACTCTCAACATATCCCAAAAAAACACCCAAAAATTTTAAGCCCTGATCAGCCCATTGAATATTACCTGGTAATACTGGGAGATTTTTATTTGTCCATGGGCCAAGTTTTAAAGCAGAACTTTTTTCCCAGTTTACTTTAGCTGAAGAAGCCTTTTCATAAAGCTCCAAACAATGCTGAAGACCTAGAACGAATTCTGATTCCTAATAAAAATGTTTATATCATCAGCATGAGCAGAGAATGTTAAACTTGAATTATTAGGCAAACCTGGAAGAACAAGGCCAGTAAGGGTAGATTGTACTTTGTGTAAAAATGGTTCAACTGCAATGGAGTACAACTGACCAGATATGGGACACCCTTGTCTAATACCTCTTTGAACTTTAACCGGACAACTTAATCCTCCCCCAACTTTATTTGTTGACGCAGCCATCGTTTAAAGCAAGGGTTGGAAATGACGGATAATGATGGAGGAAACACAACACACCACACACCAGTTTACTTCGGCCTGAGTGAGGAGAGCGCTCATCAGTGATCTGTTCCTGCTCCTGTCAACTCCAGTAAGTATTTTTGCTGCACTGTCAGCATTTTTGTTTTGTTAAATAAATCATTATTTATTTTACATTTATGAGCCATCCTGTTTTTCTGCACGTGGGTTCAACCAAAATAGCAGATCATGACACTAAAAGACTGGACGTGTTCCATTTAGTCATTTTTACATCCAAAACCAACAGTTTTAAAACCACTGGCAAGTTTCCCAAAACGCTTGAGCTCACTCTCCAACAAAACATTTGGAATGAACAACGGTACGCCTGAGACAATAACACGGGTAGAGAGCACCGCAAGCGGCGACACCTGCAGGTACTCTCCGCTAGGGGTGTAATGGTACGCTAAAATCACATTTCGGTTCGGTTAAATTACAAGGAGGGTTCGGTTCGGTTAATTTTCGGTACAAAAAAATAAAAAAAATAAAGACAAAATAAAGACTTACAAAATGTTTATTTTGAAAATATGCCAAAAATACGTTTGTATTGTATTGTAGTAATAAATAAAAGTGACCCATTTGGATGATATTTTAAATAAACAGCACTCTACAATAAATAAACTATATGAACAATAATAAAAATCTTAATAAATACAATAACAGTCAGAACCAGAACAATAAGCAGCAACAGACTGTTTACAATCTAACTAATCAAGTTTTTGTCCAGTAGCAGCAGTGTGGCTGTATTTGTCCTCATTACTGTACTCACAACCTCTTCTTGGACCTGCTCCTCCAGGTGGGACAGGTCCTGGAAAAGTTCAGAGTTCAGTTCATTCATCACACACTTCTTAGCTGCAGGTGGATTTCCCTGAAGTGGAAGAAGAGAGCAGCTACCTCTGTCCCAGATGGAAATAAAACACAGAGGTAAAAAAAAACAAGTTAATAAGATTATGATTTTACATTTAAAAAAGATTATTTAGATAATAATAAAGAACAATACCTCTTGAACGGTTGAATCTCTCACTCTTCTTCATCATCAGGGCTTTAATGAGCTCCAGGGCTGTTGACAACATCAGTTAGTTTTTTCATAAAGAGCTAAACTTTTTGAAGTGTTGACATGATGAATGCCTCATAGCGACGCTCAGTAACTTTAAAGCCTGCGCATATAACAACGTTCAGACTTAGATTCAGAGATTTAAAAACTCCTATAGCTTGTGTTATTGCTCTGGACCACTCTGATTACCTGATGAAGTAGTTTTAATGCAGCTGCTGTTTCTTCGTTCACGTTCGGATGACATAGTTTCAAGCGCGTTCACGTTAGAAGTGTTGCTGCTCAGATCCAGTCTTGTGAAACAACGTCCACACAGCTTTGAATGTGCGTTCATCTTTTAACAAGAAAGCTATAACGTTCACAAACAGGAGACCGCACGAGATGCTAACGGCTAAAAGCTGCGCGTGCTGCGCGATAATTGCTCCATGCTGAAACGCGCCCAGGAAATTTTGGTGCATATGTTCCCCTGTTAATAACGTTTAATGAGTGAAGAAAAAAAACGAAACGGTACGCAGGTGGACCGAACTGAACGTGGTGGACCGAAACGGTTCGGTACACCCACTTGTACCGTTAAATGCCTACTCTCCGCCCATCGTCACCCCACTGACAATCAGCTGATTCACAAATTTCTCCTCTTTTAGAAATGTCACTACTCCCTTATTCATTGTGGAAGCATAAATTAAATTGCTGTGACCGACTAGATCACCAACTGTCAACAGAACCGTTCAACAGGGATTGACGGATCAGGTTGTATCCGAATCCCATTCCTCAAAGAAGCCATCCCCACAAACAAACAGCGCTATATGCGCTACAAACTGAAATAAAACCCCAAGATTTAGAACCAAAGCAAGTAAGGAATATTAGAAAACCAAATACATAAAGAAAGAAAAATTCAGAAAACGTTAGACACTTTCACCCTCTCAGACTCACCACCACCACTCCCAGAGAGAGAGAGAGAGAGAGAGAGAGAGAGAGAG
>JBBPBX010063249.1:5424-20586 GCA_038048925.1 Garcialebias charrua | reverse complement strand
GTTGAAAAGGAGGAACGAACACACAACCAAAATGTACAATGGAATTGTATTTCCAAAATTGTAATGCATTTTCTTCTCCATGAGCAGCAAAAGTGCTTCTTGATTACACAACAAAGGATAAACTCTCTTCCCTTCTGTATGGCAACCCATTTGAACATGTATTTAAACTACATATAGTTAAAAATCTGTATTTTGATTTGAGGTATTTGTTATAACAAAATTTAAGTGGCTTTCCATAATTTTCCATGGGAAACTGATGTTGGTGATGTATTGTAATCTAAAAATTTAATTACAGATTCACTTAAAATGGCCCCTAGTTAGAAAAATTCAATTTCAAGGAGTGACTTCTTGCATTTTTCAAGAATACAAACGGGTTCAGGACTCTGCAGGTCGAGTCCAGGAAGAGTCCTTGTGGCTTCGAACAGACGCTTCCGGCTGACCTTTGGTCCTCCACAGCTGACTCCATCGTCCACTCGGCCTCGTCTGGCTCCACTGGGCCGGGTGACATCACCATCAACGTCCTTGTGTTGTGTCTAATGGAGGCGAGGAGCTGGTGAGGAGGTGCTCGTGAATAATTTAGACGCTCTGGTGCACTTTTACAACGGGCCCTGCAAGGCTAGCTGGGCCGTTGGCCCTAAGTGCATTAGTGTAATCATCAGAGAGGAAACTGGCCTTCACTGACTGAACATGATCAATACGTGTGCAGCTCCCGAGTCCCTGGAGGATGTCGTTAGTCTCAAATGATGGACCCAACTTCCAGAAATAACAACGCCCCTCCAAAAGAAACCTGAGGAGAATTATTGATTTTTTGTGATAAAACCAAATGTTTTCTAAAAAAAAAACGGCAAAAAAGTTTTTGTAAAATTTGTTTATTGTGTACATGCTGGTTGTAATGTAAGTACTTCTGCATATGTTGTGCTATTTTACTTGTTTGTATATCAAAACATTCGGCTACTTCAAGGGATAAGTGATATGATTTTTTTAGCCTTTTTACTTTTTGAAATATTACTGTATTTACAAACATATAAATATACTTTATTTAAAAACCTTTTTGCAAAAAAAACTTGCATGTCTCTCTTGTTCTCTTTGACATCTGCTTCAGCAAACTGGCTCTGTTTTTGTCCTATTATGCCACTTTGAGTTAAGGTTTAGCTATTTTAGCTTGTACTGTATACTGTTGTGCTCATTCCTTTTAGTTAGTATTTTACTACTTTTATATTCTAGCTACTGTTTTGTAACTTTTAGCTTATATTTTACTACTTTTAGCTTATAGCTACTGTTTTATAACTTTTAGTTTGTATTTTACTACTTTTAGCTCATAGCTACCGTTTTATAACTTTTAGTTTGTATTTTACTACTTTTAGCTTATAGCTACTGTTTTATAACTTTTAGCTTATATTTTACTACTTTTAGCTTATAGCTACTGTTTTATAACTTTTAGTTTGTATTTTACTACTTTTAGCTCATAGCTACCGTTTTATAACTTTTAGTTTGTATTTTACTATAGCTTATAGCTACTGTTTTATAACTTTTAGCTTATATTTTACTACTTTTAGCTCATATAGCTACTGTTTTATAACTTTTAGTTTGTATTTTACTACTTTTAGCTCATAGCTACCGTTTTATAACTTTTAGTTTGTATTTTACTATTTTACTACTTTTAGCTTATAGCTACTGTTTTATAACTTTTAGCTTATATTTTACTACTTTTAGCTCATAGCTACTGTTTTATAACTTTTAGTTTGTATTTTACTACTTTTAGACAACATTTAGGTATTTTACCGTTTACCTATAATTTTGCAACATTTAGCTAGTGTTTGGCTACTTTAAGCTTTTAGCTATAGCCCTTTTCTACTTTAATCTAATGTTGTTCGTTTTAGCTAGTTTTGCTACTTTCTGCTTTTATCCAGCATTTTTATTCCATCTTTTAGGTAGTGTTTTGCTACTTTAAGCTTTAAGCTTTTAGCTAGCCTTTAGCTACTTTAGCTTTTTGCTAACCTTTTTCTACTTTAATCTAGAATGTTGCTCATTTTAAGCTAGTGTTTTGCTACTTTCTGCTTTCATCCAACATTTTTATTCCATCTTTTAGGTAGTGTTTTGCTACTTTAAGCTTTTAGCTAGCCTTTAGCTACTTTAGCTTTTTGCTAACCTTTTTCTACTTTAATCTAGAATGTTGCTAATTTTAGCTAGTGTTTTGCTACTTTCTGCTTTCATCCAGCATTTTTATTCCATCTTTTAGGTAGTGTTTTGCTACGCTTAGCTTTTAGCTAGCCTTTAGCTACTTTAGCTTTTCGCTAGCCTTTTTCTACTTTAATTTAGAATGTTGTTAATTTTAGCTAGTGTTTTGCTATACTTTCTGCTTTTATCCTGCATTTTTATTCCATCTTTTAGGTATCTTTAAGCTAGCATTAAGCATTTCCCATATTTGAGCTTTTAGCTCTCGTTTTGCTACTTTTAGTTAGCCTTTTGCTACTTTTTATTTATTTTATTTTATAATTTTTATTTTTTGCTTTTTCGGGCGCTATTGGCCTTTATTAGAGAGGGAGAGGGCGAAACAGGTAGAGAGGAGGGAGACACCACAGAAATTTGTGAGGAGACCCATCGTGAGCAGCATGAACTCAGTGACATACAATGTTGCTAAACATCTGGCTGGTATTTTAGCTCCTCTGGTTGGAAACACACCTCATCATATTAAAAACTCCATTGATTTCACCAACAAAGTTCAACATTTGAAGCTGACCCCGGGAGAAACTCTTGTATCGTATGATGTGACTTCCCTGTTCACATGCATACCCATTTCTGAAGCAATAGAAACTGTCAAAAAAAGACTTCTACAGGACAAGGATTTGGACAAAAGGACCAACTTAACCCCAGACCACATCTGCACCCTGCTGGATCTCTGCCTCTCCACCACTTATTTCAAGTTCAATGACAGTTTTTACAGACAGAAGCACGGCTGTGCCATGGGATCTCCAGTGTCACCCATTGTTGCAAACCTCTACATGGAGGAAGTGGAACAGAGAGCCCTAAACTCCTATGAGGGGACAACTCCAAGCCATTGGTTCAGATACGTGGATGATACCTGTGTCAAAATCCAAGCCAGGGAGGTGGAAGCGTTCACCAGACACATTAACTCTGTTGATAACAACATCAAGTTCACCAGAGAGGATGCTAACGACAATAAGCTGCCTTTTTTGGACTGTTTGGTGCATATGGAGGGAGATGACAGTCTCAACATTGAAGTTTACAGAAAACCAACCCACACAGACCAGTATCTTCTGTTTGACTCTCACCATCCACTGGAGCACAAACTTTCTGTCATCATATGTACCGCCCGCTTTAACCACTACACCAAAGCTGCGGCACACCTTTTGCTACTTTTAACTAGCCTATTGCTACCTTCCAAACAAGTTTAGTGCTCGGACACCAGCAGCTTTAGCTATCCTTGTCTTGGCCTCTTTAACTGAATTGTCCTCTGACTTCTACAAAAACCCGAGGTGAAGAAATTCTCTAACTTGTTGGACTTCCATTTCCCTGACGCTCACTGAGACAGGCTCCTAGTCACCAGATGTAGTCTTGGTTTCCTCAAGTCTAACTTCCATGTCAACTCACAATGTCTTCAGAGGCTCAATCATTGGTAGAAACGTTAATAAGGTCTATGTCATCGTCAAATCAAAGATTACTGATTTCTCATCCTCACAGTTTTACAGAGGAATCTGTTTCTAGAGTTGTAACTTGTAATTCTAGTCAATTACAGAGGTTCTTACATGTTGTGTTCTTCTTTCTGGGTCAGGCAGTTGAGGACAATGTGGCTCTTGCAGGGCTTGGAGGTTGATTCCCACCAGAGGACAACTCAGGACAAGACAAGGTTCTGGTCTGACCATACTGCAAGAAGACAGGTAAGTTCAAAGGTTTCTTCTAGAGATTACTTCACCAAGTTCAGAGGGTTGTCCATAGATTATCACCATGAGGCAATCAACAGTCTACGTCAACTCATGGTCCAACTCAGCCTTAAGTAGTGGTGGTGGTGATCAGCCGTCATGGGAGACAACTGTGAGCCAACCGGCACCGTCAACTCACAGGTCCTGCAGAAGATAGAGAGAGAGACATGGTCCAAGAATATACTGTATTAGCCAACGTATGTGAGGGTAGACAGCTTTAGCAGCAATAGCAAACAAAAATGGCAAAAACTCCCAATTTTACAAACGCGGAGCTAAAACATTGAGTGGTAGTAGCTGAGTTTTACTTACAGCTAATCCTCCGAGAGCTACTGCACAATAAACAAACTGACTTTTGGTTTCAACCTGATTCAAGATGGCCGCCATCCTGAACCAACTACAGGTGTTCCCCGACTTACGAACGAGTTCCGTTCCTGCGGCCCGTTCGTAACACGAAATTGCCGTAAGTCGGGGACCACCCGAGCCGCCACTTATACACGTACATGTACGGTACAAAACAGTTACCAAGCACTTCGCCTATCCTATCACAGTACCCTACATAATTATCAAAAAACACATATAGTACAGTACATTTAGAGACATACAGTAATTAAATAAAAAAATACAATTTCTTACTGTGAGCTGGTCTCCGCCACCCGTTCAGGTCCGTGTCCCCGGTGGGGCCGCGTTAGCATTTTAGCCCCTCGTTAGCTTGGTGTCGTCCCTCCAAAAGGCTGTGCAGCTGTTTATCCACGTTTTAGCATGTTAGCTTAATGTTCATCCAACACCTGAGGCTACCAGGCGGACATCGAGGCGAGCTCCCGGCTGCAGCAGGCGTCCCCGCCGCCCGTCGGGTTCTGTGTCCCCGGAGGGGCTAGCGTTAGCATGTTAGCTCGTGGCTCCTCCGGTCACGCTCGCTGTCTGCTGCTTCACGCGGTCGGAGCTAACCGAAGCTAACCGCAAAATGGCGGACACTGCCGAAAACATAGCTCGGTGTCCAGGGTTAGCGATCGGCGGCTGTTGCTCCGGGCCTGAGACGTCCACAGAGTTCACAGAGCGTTTCCAGCTCATTTATCCGTATGAGGCAACCTCTTATGGGACACACAGTCCTCCAAAGCCGGCTGTCGAGGCCGGAGCTAACCGAAGCTAACCGCAAAATGGCGGACTCGGCGGCAGTGCCGAAAACTGGCGGAAACTGCGCAAATAGGCTTAAAAATAATAATAATAATAATGATACTTTATTTGTAAAGCCATTTAAAACAACCACAGCTGCAACAAAGTGCTGTACACATGAAATCAAGAACATTTAAACACAATTTTTTTTTCATATTTTTATTAATATGATGCGTTCGTAAAGTCGGATTGTCGTAAATCGAGGCCGTCGTAAGTCGGGGACCACCTGTACTTGACCTTAGCAAACACAAAATTGACTATGACTCAGGCGATGTTACAAATGTCGAGCTACAATTTGATGTGGTAGTAGCTGAAAGTGATCCCTCACGTATTTTGAATGCTAGCTGAAAACAACTTCTAAATATTTTCATGCAAGATGGCCGACCACATGCATCATGTCAAGGACGTTAATAAGCCTGGCATGATAATTGACAAACTTTTGCTGAACTGACAATAATCTGCTGAACATTGTTGGGTTTTTATTTGGTTTATTGAGCATGAACTTTGGTCTTTTGCTGAACTGCTGAAGGATTGTTTTTGTAGTTTGCACTGTGGTGGCTTTAAAGTTATTAGTTATTAAAGTTATCATTTGAAGTTTAGCACCAGTGTGGTTGGATATTTTTGTATAATTTTACACGTTTCACCACGCACACATTCAGGCTGAACTGGTTCAGACGTCCCAACAACAAAGGGTCAGGTGACCCCAGAGGTTGGTTTTCATCGTCTCAGCATTTTGTCCCGTCCTCCTCCTGACAACGCTGCATACGTTTATTTCACATCCGAGATGATGTTTGCCCGGCAGGCTGACTCACCGGACGGGTCGGATTACAACGCATCAGAAGACTCCTTCAAACATCTGCCACGCTGAGCGTTCACATCACCTCAGATCAAACTCTGCCACTGGACGACAACACTCAGAGAAGTATAGGTGGGAGGTTTTATTCCAGGGTTTTCACAAAAAGTAACCCAAAAAAATAGTCCATAAGTTTCTGTATCGCTCAAATATTTATGAGAAAACAAAAAAGCTAATCAAACTGAGAAAGAACCAGACGTCACGTCTCGTTTTCGATAATTATGATCTGAATCAAACCACAAGCTCTGGTGTGGTTTCCTCCAAATCAAACCTGATCTGACCTCTGATAATCGCTCTGCATGGCCACGTTCACTTAATGACCCTCTGCTGGTTGTTTTCTTACACGGTGATGTGGAGTCATGGCACATGGGTCACGACAAAAACACAAAAAGTTCAACTTTCAAGACTTAACAACAAAATCGCCTGGAGGTCCACCAGATTGTTCAGACTATGTGCTGTAGTTTCTGAATGATGTCACGTGAAAACCAAAACTGTTTCAGCTGAAATGACAAAAGAAAAACGGTCTACTGAATCATTGCATGAAAGCTCTAGTTCCACGTTAAAATTAAAAAAACTTCCCGGTGGACTAAGAACTTTTGAGGAACTCAGTTTATCTCTTGGTGTTTCAACAGAAGCAGCCAAAACATTAAAAAATGTTCTAATGAGCTTATAAATAGCACCCTCTCACAGTGGATCAACCAGTTTGCTGCTGAAAGCCGAAACCAGCTGCTCACATGATCAAGGAGGACCATCAGCCTGACGATGGATCGTTAGCACCCTGATGCTTGTTTGCTATTCACAGAGGGCTGAGTGATACTAGCAGCATTGAAAGTGGGGGACAGGTGAAGGCCTCCGGGTTCACCTGTCCAAGTTCTGCATCCCGTCTCCTGTGTCATCTCTTCACCTCCTCCTACAGTATCATTCAACTATGTTCGTTTTTACAAGCAAAATGATAAATCAATGAAAATTTGTTTCAAAGTGATTTTAAACTTGGCGCCGTGTTTCATCACGGGAAATCTGGGTACTTCCACATGCGACGTCCTGTGACGTAGGGACAGGAAGTTCAGTCTGCGGCTGCTATTAGAACGCATTTTCATTGTCTTCAAGATCGCCCATTTTCTTTTGTATAACGTGAAAAATGCCGGTACGTTGTGTCGCATTACCATTCAGTGCTCTGTACACGACTAAGATCGGGTTCCATCCCTTCACCCTCTGAACCTTCCTCCTCTGAAATCTCGGAGTCCCCCTCGCTCCCTGAACGGTAAGGCTCAAATAAATACGGCGGCAGACCTACATTACAACCTGCTGTTTCTTGTTCATCACTCGAACTAACTTCGGCTTCCCAAACTGAAGACAAATCACTCAAATCTTCATCATCTTCATCTTTAGTTCCTCGGTTGCTATATTCTCTGCCATTGTTACTTACAATGTGCGATCTTTACATTGTGTCATAAAAATGCGTTGGCATTTGACCCCTCCTTTCTCCACCCGAAAACTGCGACGCACTGCAGAGTTACGTCATTAAAACAATTTTATAAAAAAATACTTTTATATATTAATTATTCGAAGTATTTGTGTACAAAAAATCAAAGCTGAGTAGCTCCTCTTTCTAAAGATGTCTATGTTTTAGCATATTTATTTTTTAGCATACTCTTTGCCCCACTCCCCTCAGGACGGAGGTTGAGGAGCATCAAATGTAGAACCACTAGACTGAGGAACAGCTTCTACCCTGAGGCTGTTAGACTCATGAATAAATAAATAATAAGAATAAACACTGCAAAATATCACATCATGCTGATGCTGATCTGTTTTCTTGTTGCTGTGTTCATCTGTGACCATCTGCTCATACAGACTCATGTTCGTGCTGCTGTTTATAATGATGTTTTTCCACTACATTAGGGCTTAGTGTATTACTAGTTGATGTTTCTCTTAGTTAATTCTAGATGTTATTACTGTTTTTCTCTTGCATTTGTTGTTGGATGTAACTGGGNGTATTAAAAATATTGTGATGGTATTAAAAAGGTATTAAAAGGTATTAAATTTAACTCAAGAATTTCTGTATATACCCTGTAAAGCTAAAAGAAGAAAACCAGTAGCTAAAAGCTAAACGTAGCCTCAGAGTTCAGCCGACACCTGGCTCAGGTGCTGATGTTCTCCTTTGGCTCCAGACTCCGCCCACCTGCTCCTCTGTCTCTCCTCAGGTCCCGGCTGATGTTCAGGAGTACAACCTGACACACCTCCTTCCTGCCACAGAGTACCACATCTGTCTCAGCGTCTCCTCAGCACGTCCTCCTCCTGACAACGCTGCATACGTTTATTTCACATCCGAGATGATGTTTGCCCGGCAGGCTGACTCACCGGACGGGTCGGATTACAACGCATCAGAAGACTCCTTCAAACATCTGCCACGCTGAGCGTTCACATCACCTCAGATCAAACTCTGCCACTGGACGACAACACTCAGAGAAGTATAGGTGGGAGGTTTTATTCCAGGGTTTTCACAAAAAGTAACCCAAAAAAATAATCCATAAGTTTCCGTATCGCTCAAATATTTATGAGAAAACAAAAAAGCTAATCAAACTGAGAAAGAACCAGACGTCACGTCTCGTTTTCGATAATTATGATCTGAATCAAACCACAAGCTCTGGTGTGGTTTCCTCCAAATCAAACCTGATCTGACCTCTGATAATCGCTCTGCATGGCCACGTTCACTTAATGACCCTCTGCTGGTTGTTTTCTTACACGGTGATGTGGAGTCATGGCACATGGGTCACGACAAAAACACAAAAAGTTCAACTTTCAAGACTTAACAACAAAATCGCCTGGAGGTCCACCAGATTGTTCAGACTATGTGCTGTAGTTTCTGAATGATGTCACGTGAAAACCAAAACTGTTTCAGCTGAAATGACAAAAGAAAAACGGTCTACTGAATCATTGCATGAAAGCTCTAGTTCCACGTTAAAATTAAAAAAACTTCCCGGTGGACTAAGAACTTTTGAGGAACTCAGTTTATCTCTTGGTGTTTCAACAGAAGCAGCCAAAACATTAAAAAATGTTCTAATGAGCTTATAAATAGCACCCTCTCACAGTGGATCAACCAGTTTGCTGCTGAAAGCCGAAACCAGCTGCTCACATGATCAAGGAGGACCATCAGCCTGACGATGGATCGTTAGCACCCTGATGCTTGTTTGCTATTCACAGAGGGCTGAGTGATACTAGCAGCATTGAAAGTGGGGGACAGGTGAAGGCCTCCGGGTTCACCTGTCCAAGTTCTGCATCCCGTCTCCTGTGTCATCTCTTCACCTCCTCCTACAGTATCATTCAACTATGTTCGTTTTTACAAGCAAAATGATAAATCAATGAAAATTTGTTTCAAAGTGATTTTAAACTTGGCGCCGTGTTTCATCACGGGAAATCTGGGTACTTCCACATGCGACGTCCTGTGACGTAGGGACAGGAAGTTCAGTCTGCGGCTGCTATTAGAACGCATTTTCATTGTCTTCAAGATCGCCCATTTTCTTTTGTATAACGTGAAAAATGCCGGTACGTTGTGTCGCATTACCATTCAGTGCTCTGTACACGACTAAGATCGGGTTCCATCCCTTCACCCTCTGAACCTTCCTCCTCTGAAATCTCGGAGTCCCCCTCGCTCCCTGAACGGTAAGGCTCAAATAAATACGGCGGCAGACCTACATTACAACCTGCTGTTTCTTGTTCATCACTCGAACTAACTTCGGCTTCCCAAACTGAAGACAAATCACTCAAATCTTCATCATCTTATCTTAGTTCCTCGGTTGCTATATTCTCTGCCATTGTTACTTACAATGTGCGTCTTTACATTGTGTCATAAAAATGCGTTGGCATTTGACCCCTCCTTTCTCCACCCGAAAACTGCGACGCACTGCAGAGTTACGTCATTAAAACAATTTTATAAAAAAATACTTTTATATATTAATTATTCGAAGTATTTGTGTACAAAAAATCAAAGCTGAGTAGCTCCTCTTTCTAAAGATGTCTATGTTTTAGCATATTTATTTTTTAGCATACTCTTTGCCCCACTCCCCTCAGGACGGAGGTTGAGGAGCATCAAATGTAGAACCACTAGACTGAGGAACAGCTTCTACCCTGAGGCTGTTAGACTCATGAATAAATAAATAATAAGAATAAACACTGCAAAATATCACATCATGCTGATGCTGATCTGTTTTCTTGTTGCTGTGTTCATTTGTGACCATCTGCTCATACAGACTCATGTTCGTGCTGCTGTTTATAATGATGTTTTTCCACTACATTAGGGCTTAGTGTATTACTAGTTGATGTTTTTCTTAGTTAATTCTAGATGTTATTACTGTTTTTCTTCTTGCATTTGTTGTTGGATGTAACTGGGACCCCGTGTACATAATCTCGTTTTCATCACATGTACCACATGCGGTGCAAATGACAATAAAGACTCTCTGACTCTCTGACTCTGATATTGTCACAATACCTTTAAATTTATGAACAAACAGAGACGAGGGAACGATGAGCTACACTGACGCTGCAACAGTTTTTATTCTTGGAAATCTTACCTTGTAGACAAGCAAAAAGATGGATGGATGGATGGATGGATGGATGGATGGACTAACTATCCATTTACTTCCCTATTTGTGTCCGTGTCACAGAGGTTCTGGGTTAGAATCCCAGACGACCGTCCCCAGCAACACATCTCCTCTTCAGGGGGTCCCGTGGTGTTCCCAGTCCAGAGAGGATATATAACCCAGCCAACTGTCTTCTTCAGGGTCTTCTTCCAGTAGGACATTCCTGAAAACCCCACAGAAAGATGAGGAGGAGCACCAACGCTACTCTGAGCTCCCTCCAAATGATGGCTGCATCTCTATGGCTGAACCGGCCAGGCTACTCTGGCACAACAATTTCCTGCAGGATCAATAAAGTTCACCTCATCGTTCCAGCTGCTGGATCCAGGATCTCCTTGGTCCTGCTCTGTACCTCATGACTAGAGGGGTTAAAGAAATAAGGACTTTATGTCATTGTACGTGGAAAAACAAAACATAAGGACTAAACATGTCCCCCAGTCTCAGAAGCTGCTTTTGATGCTTGTTGTTCTGGACTTGACAAGGCCTGTCACAATAACAAATTTTGCTGGGCGATTAATTGTCTCAGAAATTATTGCGATAAATGATAATAATGTTTGAAATTTGACAATAATTAGTAATAATTAGTACAAAGTAATTATTGTCAAATTTAAGGAGAAATGTTGGTTAATTTTGTGTGTAGTACCTTTATTGACCACCGGATGGCAGTATAAGACTGTTTGAACTGAAGGATGAATAGCGAGGGAACGAGCAGCGTGTCTCTTGAAGAAAAATGGGAGGGAGGCCTCTTGACGTGACATGGACTCTTCGGTTCTCAAAATGGCGGACGCATTTTTCACACAAAGCTTTTAATAAAAAAATCAGTAAACAAGTTCTCAGCTTCTTTTTGCAGAGAAAAACCACTTTTTACACGAAGGCCCAAGTTTCAACCGTGAATTTTAGAGCTTTGACAAGACGGAGGTTTTTTTCTTGAGGTCGGCCTGTTAGCTTAGCTCGTAGCTTACCATCTCTGCTTTAGCAATCCAAGCACGCAATATTGGACGATTAAAACTGATTTAAAGAGAAAGGGAGGAGTCAGTGAAGAGCACCAGAGTTTAGCCTTTTGTCATCCAGTGTCTTCAGTAGAATATGAAAATGAGGTTGATAATTTTCATTTATCATGCGATTAATTGATTCATTATTTATCATGACAGGCCTGGCCTTAACCCTCTGGAGCTGAGGTGGGTCAAACATTATGGACACCCCGTCCATCTGGGGTCCAGGGGCGGCCGGCATTTTATATAGAATTTATATGTATTATAGTAGGCTATATATATATACAGTACTGTATATGTATATATCTTATATTACAACCTTGAAATACTTATTCATTTAAATACTGTACATCCTGTTGCACCGTTGAAATTCTACCATGTTGTTGTTTACAATGTCTTTAGGACCTTGTAAATATTATACTTACTTTTTCATTTGTTGGTACTTTATTTTTGTACCTTTATTGCATGGTTTAGTTTTTTTGTTTGTTTGTTCTTTGTTGTTTTAGTGAGTCAAATTGGTTCTTCTCTTCCTGAGCATTTAATTGTACTGTTGACCTTGTACAATTGAAAAAGACTTCTGGACAGAAGTCGAAACGTTTTCTGCAACAAATAAAATAAAGTCCAGTTGATCCTGTATTGAACGCCTTTTTTGATTTCATCATGTCCTGGACGACTGAGAATCTTCACATTGTACTGTTGACCTTGTATTAATCTGCATTTAATAAATAAACACAATTTGAACTTGGAACTTTTTTTTTTCTTTCATTTTTGAGAAATAGCCCCCCCTGGTGGACATTTCACGAGCCGCCACTGGTGGGGTCCCCCATGCCAAAAGACCAATTCCTGCAGTGAAGCTGCAGGGAGTGTTCCTATGGACGGCTTTAATATTCAAAAATACTCATTGTGTTTTTGGAATTCATGATTAGTTTATTTCCAAGAAGTACTTCCTGCTTCGATAACTACTGTACATGTTTGCAGGTTTCTACTCGTAGAACTAGAAATCTGTGTGACAACTGCCAGTGGAAATTCTAAGTTGGAGGCTCGACCAGTGCCAAAAATAATCTCGCAGTGCTGAAACAAGATAATAGTTTCTTTTTATTTTGTTAAAATAAGCCCCTAAAACATGCAGTAGGGTTTTTGGCTTTCCAAAGTGTCTTTATTTGCACTCTTTCCACTGCGTGAGCTTTCCCGTCAACGTTGGCTTGAATCTGTAAATCAGCTTTATTTGACACCAGAGAAGATTGTGAATAACCACTAAACAGACCAGGAGGATTGCAGAGTAGTTCATGGACTGATGTTTCAACTGTTCACAACCAATTTACAAGTTTAGTTTATGAAAGGAAATGCTTCAAACGGCTCACGGAGACCAGTGAAGCACCGGAGCTGGCGCCATGTGACAGATGCTGCAGGTTATGATTTTTAGGGATGCACCGATCCACATTTCTTACTTCCGATCCGATACTTAAATCTGGTTATCGACCGATACCGATACTTTTCTGATCCGATACCGGTCAGGTATGGGAGGCTGTAATAATGAATTTCTTGAATGGAGATCACGTGTATTACACTATACTATGACTTCTGTCATAACATTGTGTGAGTTAAACCCAAAGAAGACACTGAGCCTCACAACAAGTATTACCCAAACTTTACCATACCATACCAACTTTATTTTTAGAGCACTTTATGCACCCAACAGGACCAAAGTGCTGTAAACTTTAATAGCACACAAGAGGCAGGTCTATATCACAGACATCCTTCTGACTCATGGTGCAGCCCAGAACACTAAAATACCGCTAAGCATTATGGGACATCAACACAGTCCACTCCACATTTTCTTTTTGTTTCGTTTTTGATTGTGGCACTATCAGTTTTATTTCTTGTTGGTTTTGATAAATGGATACAGATTTAAACTATACATTGAATTTACATTTATAAATTTAAATCTGTATCCATTTATCAAGACCAACAAGAATTAAAACTCAGTGCCACAATCAAAATCGAAACTAAAAAACGGGGAGTGGACTGTGTTAATTTCCCATAACGAAAACGAAACTAAAAAACGGGGAGTGGACTGTGTTAATTTCCCATAACGCTTAGCGGTACATTAGTGTTCCGGGCTGCACCATCAGTGAGATTGAAGTCTGTGATATAGACCTGCCTCTTGTGTGTTATTAGAGTTTGGGTATTACCTGTTGTGAGGCTCAGTGTCTTCTTTTGGTTTACCTCACACAATGTTAAGACAGAAGTCACAGCGTATGATGTAATACATGTGCTCTCTGTTCGAGGCAAATGTGCATTATGGATCGGAAATATCGGCAGGTTGGATCGGAAAATCCGATACGCAAATTATGCTGGTATCGGTTGCCGATACCGATACTGGATCGGATCGGCCCCATCCCTAATGACTTTATTGCACAATCTTTGCAACTGTTCAACAAAAACTCATGACTGGATCCTGACGAGGAGGCGTCTTCTTGTTTTTAGAATATTCCTCAAAGTCTCTGCTCTTCACAACTCAACGGGAACTTTTCTTTCTTACTTCAGGATGTTTATCTGTAAATTTGTGAAACTGAGCGATCCTGGATTTGTTTGTTTCGGGTCTGGAGGCCATGTTTTACTCCGTCGCCCACTTTATTTACTTTTTTAACTGAATGATGAACACTTAAAACTTCATGCTCTTTGAAAGTTTGGAAAGTTTTTGCTTTAGTTTTTAGTTTTAGCCATAATGATCTGCCAATTTTAACGGTTAGCTTTTTTCTTTTCTTTTTTTTTTTTACTATTTTTGGACTTTAGCTAAAGTTCTATTCATTTTAGCTTTTAGGTTTTATTTTGGCAGATTTAATTTTTTTAGGAACGCTACTAATTTGGGCTTTTAGCTACTGTTTTGGCTTTTAGCTAACTGTTTAGCTCATTTTGGGTTTTCGCTAATAATCTGCCACTTTTAGCTTTTAAATACTTTTTTTTTCCAGAGTTAACTTTAAGTTACTGTTTTAGTATTTTTACATTTTAACTGCAGTACTGTTTTGTTGGACTTAACTTTCAGTTACTGTTCATCTCTAGCGCAAGGGTCTGCAACCTTCGGCTCTTTGGTCCCTCCGCAGCAGCTTTCAAGCTTTGACCAAAACGGAATTGGTTGTTATACAAACAACAAAAATTACTAGTTTTAGCAGTTTTTATGTCATTTAATTTGCAATTATGTGGATATTGGAACAAATGCAAGGAGTAAAACTTTAAATTTATGCTTTATTTCTATACAGTACTTAGTTCATTTTTCCACAATAAAAAAAAAACTAGGTTTGTATAGTTCATAGTTTTTATTAATTAACAAACCTTCTCTTTAAAATAATATGGGTTTTCATTTGTCTCAAATTGTAAAAATAGAAATTATTAGTTATTTTATTTTTATAATGTCACCCCTAGTGGCCACAAAAGCCCCTTCCAACAAACCTAAAGTGGCCCATGGGCCACCAGTTGAGAACCACAGTTGTAGCATGTTGCGGCTCTGAACACTTTTAATTTATTGAACAAAGGCGTAAAATGGCTCTTTTAATTGTAAAGGTTGCAGACCC